>PVHX01004332.1:0-127427 GCA_004024805.1 Geosciurus inauris | reverse complement strand
ATAATGCTATTCCTGCTAATTGGTTATAACTCTGCTCTGTAACACTTCCTGCTGTATGAAAAAGTATATAGAAGGTGGCTGGGGGAAAAAGCAGGAGAACAAAGAGAACCTTGGAAGGCAAGAAGAGCGCTCGACTAAATAAAGACTGCTTTCTAAGAACAACGGTGTCCTTATTGTCTCCTGCCGGCGGGCGACGATACTCTTCAACAAATGGTGCTGGGAAAACTGGAAATCCATATGCAGCAAAATGAAACTAAACCCCTATCTATCACCATGGATAAAACTCAACTCAAAGTGGATCAAGGACCTAGGAATTAGACCAGAGACCCTATGCCTAACTGAGGAAAAAGTAGGCCCAAAACTGCTTAACTTCAGATTAGGCCCCAGCTTCTTTACAAGACTTCTCATGCTCAAGAAAAAAAATCAAGAATCAATAAATGGAATGGATTCAAACTAAAAAGCTTCATCTCAGCCAAAGAAACAATCAAGGAGGTGAACAGAGAGCCTACATTCTGGGAACAAATTTTTGCCACATGCACATCAGATAGAGCACTGATCTCCAGGATATATACAGAACTCAAAAAAATTAAAACCAAAAAAACAAACAACCCAATCAATAAATGGGCTTAAGAGCTGAACAGACACTTCTCAGAAGAAGATATATAATTAATCAACAAATATATGAAAAAAAATGTTCAACATCTCTAGCAATTGAGAAATGGAGGAAAAAAAAAAAAAAAAAACTACTCTAAGATTTCATCCCACTCTAGCCAGAATGGCAGTTATCAAGAATACAAACAATAGTAAGTGTTGGTGAGGATGTGGAGGAAAAGGCACGCTGATTCATCGCTGGTGGGACTGCAAATTGGTGCGACCAATCTGGAAAGCAGTATGGAGATTGCATAGAAATTTTGAAATGGAACCATCATTTGACCCATTCCCATTCCTCGGTCTATACTCAAAGGACTTAAAAACAGCATACGACAGTGACACAGCCACTTTAATGTTTATAGCAGCTCAATTCACAATAGCTAAACTGTGAAACCAACCTAGATGCCCTTCAATAGATGAATGGATAAAGAAACTGTGGTATTTGTACACAATGGAATATTACTCAGCATTAAAAGAGAATAAAATTATGTCATTTGTAGGTAAATGGATGGAGTTGGAGAATATCATGCTAAGCAAAATAAGCCAATCCCATAAAACCAAAGGCCAAATATTCTCTCTGATAATTGGATGATGATTCATAATGAAGGAGGGGGCATGGGAAGAATGGAGAAACTTTGGTCAAAGAGGAGGGAAGCGAGGGGAGGGGACATGGGGGCAGGAAAGATGGTGGGATGAGATAGACAACAATGCCCTAAGTACATGTATGACTGCACATATGGTGTAACTCTATATTGTGTACAACCAGGGAAATGAAAAGTTGTGCTCCATTTGTGTACAAAGAATCAAAATGCATTCTGTTCTCATGTATACCTAATCAGAATAAACTAAAAATATCATAGTTTAAGTATACTGGCATTTCTGTAAACTCCTTTCCATTATTGTTTTAGTAGGTGCTTTCTGTGGGTTGACTTGTGTCAACCCAGAAGATATTGAAGTCTTAATCTCCCAAGTACCTGGGAATGTGACTTTATTTATAATAGGATATTTGCAAATGATCCAGTCAAAATGATGTCAATAGGAGGAGCTCTAAACCAGTATGACTGGTATCCTTACAAAAAAGGGAAATTTGGATACAAAGACACTGATAGTTGGAAAATGATGTGAAGACACAGAGATAATGCCATCTATAAGTCAAAGGATGCCTGAAGCTACTAGAAGCTGGGAGAGACAGATAAGAATCCTTCTTACCTTGGTTTCTGACATCTTGTCTACAGAACTATGAGAATAAATTTCTGCTGTTTTAAGCTGTACAGTTGGTTGTACTTGGTTGCAACATCCTTAGAAAACTAACGCATTGTGCTATAGAGATGACAATGTACATTCTTCATTTTCAACTTAAGGTTTTTATTTTTAAAATCTTTAAAGTTACTATTGAACTATTGTATATAAAAATAAGAAACTTTAAACGTTATCAGTTATTTAAATGTCTTCCATTCTTCATGAAATAGTTAATAAGTGGCTTATATCTACATGTTATAAAACATTCATTACAATGTTATAATGTTTTCGACAGTCATATATTTTAAAGAAAGCAAGAAAAATAATTGCAATTATCTGTATAATTTTCCATGTATTTTCTATTACCAGTGCTATTCTGTCCTTCTGAAAAAAGATTCGAATTTCCCAATGATAGTGTTTCTTCCAATCTGTAAATTTTCTTTTATGGTTCTTTGTAGTACACATCTGCTGGCATCAAATTCTCTTCCTTTTTTTAATTCTGTCTTAAAAAGTCTTTCTTTTGTTGGGTGTGCTGGTGCTGGCCTGTAATTCCAGTGACTCAGAAGCTGAGGCAGGAAGATCACAAGTTCAAGTATAGCCTTGAAGTACAGTATCAAGACCCTGTCTTAAAGTAAAAAAAAAATAAATAAAAAACTGAAAATGTAGTTCTTTGGTAAAGCATTTCTGAGTTCAATCCTCAGTACCAAAAAAAAAAAAAAAAAAACCCCTTCATTTACTTCATTTTTTTAATGCTTTATTGGTTGTACAATTATAGGGTTCAGGGTCTTTTTTTTTTTCCTTTTTTTCTTTTAGTACTTCAAAAATGTCATTTCATTATTCCTTTTAAGAAATCAGTGATCATTCAAATTTCCACTCTTCTATATACTCTATGTGATTTTTAAAAATGTTTACTTTCACAATTTTCCATTTAATTTTTATTTCTATCATAATCTCTATGTTGTGCTTATACATGGCTTCCTTTTCATTTATCTTGCTTGGTATTCAGGCAATTTGGGGGAATAACCCCTATTATTTCTTCAGGTTCTTTTACTGCCCTATTTTCTTTCCTCATCTTCTGGGACTTTGATTATACATATGTTGATGCATTAGATATTGCACCAGAGGACCAGAGATTCTGTCTATCCTCGTAATTTTTTATTTTCTTCACTTTTGGCACTATGTATAATCTATATCATCAGTGTCCACTATCTGAAATTTTTCTTATGCTTACACATCTTATAAAAAAACAAACATTTCAGATTTATAAATTTTTAGCTATAGAATTTCCACTTGCAACTTTTTATAGATTCTGCTTATACATTGAAAAGTTCTATTTTTTTTTCTTTCATTATGAGAATGTTTAATGCCCTTGAGCAAAAAGTTATAGGAGCTGTACAGGCTTAGTCTGCATTGATTGCATTTTTTGCTGAATATGAATTACATTTTCCAATTTTCCTATATATCTGGTAATTTTAGCTTGGATCTTGAATACTTGGATAATTCATTGTAAAGACTCTGGGCTTTCTGACTTTTATTTGAAAAGCATTGTTTTTGTTATTGTTGTGTTGTAGGAGTTGATGTGTCTGAACTCAGACTCTAAACTATGGTATCCTAGTTCAGGTATTTAGTCCTTAGGGCTGCTGGGATTCTGCCCAATTCATGCATAGTTCAAAAAATAGCTATTTTGAGACATTTCATATGCAGACTCTTCTCTATTTCTTTCCTGTCTGGAGTTTCTTTCCATCCTTTCCTATTATGAGGTTACCTCAAACACCTCTCTATACTTCTTCAAGGTGATAAGTTTCTAGTTCAGGCTTAGCATCCCCATAGGTTGACATCTGAGAACAGTTCTTAAGCTAAAATCAATGACAAGAGGAACTTACCCACTGTTTTTCCTATATCTCAAGGTTTGGTCACACTCTAGTATCTGTGTTTTGGTTCATTCAGCAATGAATGTCTTTATGTAATGAGTTTTATAATTTGTCTAGAGCTTATAGTTGACATTTGTGGGAGAGCTGATCACGGAAGTGCAACTTAGTATTTATCAGTATCTAATTCTTGGATTTTTCCAGTTGTTTGAATAAGATGAAGTTTATTTCTCTTTGACTTAATAGTCCTGAGATGGTGAGGTGATTCTATGCTGTGAAGTGATTCCGGCAGTTTATTGAGTATATATTGTTCAACATGTGGATTCATCTCTAGGTTCAGAGCTTAAATTACTGTCACTTTATCACCAGAAAGGTAGGGAGAACTGGGGTTATCAGCAGCATCATTTTTAAAATGACTTGGAAGTTCTAAAAATCACTTTCAACTGCACTTCATTAAAACAAATATATACACAATGACATAACTGTACGAGAGGCACCTGGAGGACAGCCATGTTCACAGATAAGACATGGCAAGCAGAGGAAGTCTATTCATAACAATAAGGAGGTGGGGACATATTCTCAGAGAAAATATGTGTTCTTTGGCATAATGCACGCTCTGGTCACCCAAGTCTCCATGTTCCAGCTTGTTCTTCCTGATAGCTTTGGCCTTCCTGGTGACCTGCCTTACAGATTTGGGAATATTCCAGCTAGTCCCACAGTCGTGTAAGCTGATTTCTTGCAATCAATATCTTTAGGTATTAAGTAATTTTATATTTTGATTGACACATAATATTTGTACATATTTATGAGGCGCAATATGATGTTTTGATTCATGTATACATGGGATAATGATCAGATGAGGGGAATTAGCATATCCACCATCTTAAATTTTTATCATTTGTTAATGGCAATGCATTACAAATCTCTCTTCTATTTTGAGATAAGCAATGCATTGTTGTTAACTCTGTTCATCCTCCTGTGCTACAGTGTGCAGAACTCATTTCTCCTGCATAATTATAGCATTTACTGGTTGACCAAACTCTCCCCACGCCCTCCCACAACTGATTCTGTTTCTCTGATTGAACTGTGACTAACATGCCCTCTAAAATTTTATACAAGGCAAGGCAACCAAACATGATTTTTTTAGAAAAGAGAAAATGTAAATAAATGGAGAAACATACTGTGTTAATGGATTAGATAACTAAATATTAAGACCTTTCCAAAGCTGGGATTTGGTTTCAATGCAATTGCAATATAAATTACAGATGATTTTAGGTAGAAATTGAAAAGGCAAATCTACAATTTGTATAAATAAAAACTGGATCTAGAGCCATTTTTTTGTTTGTTTGAAATAATACAATTCATAGACTTGCAGTATCTGATTTTAATACTTAAGTTTCAAACATATGAATCAGAATGAAATGATAATGGGGAGGGACAGACACATGAGCCAGTGGTGGTACACAATTAGGAAGTCCAGAAAGAGACTCACTGTTTGTGTTAAATTCAACTCATTTCAACTAATTTTCAAAAAAGAATTTAATTGAGAAAGGATAATATTTTCCACAATTTATCCTAGAAAAATTAGATATCCATTTGTATAAAACCAAATGAAACAAAACCAGATGAACCTAAACCCAGACCTCTACGACATTAAAATCTAACACAAGCAGGTGTGGTAGAGCGTGCCTGTAATCCCAGTGGCTTAAAAGGCTGAGTCAGGAGGATCCAGCCTCAGCAATGGTGAGGCACTTAGTAATTCAGTGAGACCCTGTTTCTAAATAAAATACAAAATAGGGCTGAGGAAGTGGCTCAGTGGTTGAGTACCCCTGAGTTCAATCCCCAGTACCAAAAAATAGTTAATTAATTAATCAAAAAATTTAAAAAAAATAATTCAAAATTAATCATGGGTCTAGATTAAAAAAAAAAAAACACCTAATGTAAAAATGTAAAACCTTAGAAGAAACCTAAGAGAAAAATTTTTATGAATCTGGGTTGAGATGATTTTAAAAATCATGAACCTGAAAAAAACATGGCAAATTGTATTTTGTCCAAACTTAAAACTTCAGCTCTTTCAAAGATACTATTTTTAAATTTTATTTTTCTTTTTTAAAAAATTTTTTGGTACTGAGGTTGGAGCCCAGGGGCACTTTACCACTAATTTACATCCATTTTAAAATTTTTTACCTTGAGATAGGTTTATGCTAAGTGGCTGAGGCTGGCCTCAAATTTGAGATCCTCCTTCCTCCATCTCCAGAGTTGCTGATATTGCATACGTATGTCACGACACCTGGATCCAAACAACTGTTAAAGAAATACAAAGTTAAGACTGCTCGACTAAAAGGATTCTCTGTGCACATATCTAATAAGAGACAGTTATCTGAGTATGCAAGGAATTCTTTCAACTCAATAATAATTAAATAAGCAACCCAATTAAAGAGAAACCAACAAAGGTTTTGAAGAGTTATTTCACACAAGAAGAAACACAGATGACATGTAAGCAAATGAAAATGTGCTGAACATCTCCAGTTACTGAGATAATTCAATTCACAGCAAAATAATCTACTGCTCCACTCCTATTAAAATGGCTGAAATAAATTACAGATTGACAATATCAGACATTAGGAAAGATAAGGAAAGACTGCAACCCTCAAAAATTGCTGATGGAAGTTGGGTGTGGTGGCGCACGCCTGTAATCCCAGCACTTTGGAAGGCTGAGACAGGAGAATTGCAAGTTCAAAGCCAGCCTCAGCAATGGTAAGACGCCAAGCAATTCAGTGAGACCCTGTCTCTAAATAAAATACAAAATTGGGCTGAAGATGTGGCTCAGTGGTCGAGTGCCCCTGAGTTCAATCCCTAGGTACCAAAAAAGAAAAAAAAAAATTGTTGATGGATAAAGATACTTTGGAAAATCATTTTGGCAAATTGTAAAATTAAATATAAATATATATTATATTTAATTTATATTTATATTAAATTAATATAAATATAAATTAAATATAAATTATGACCTAGTAATGTATTTACCCCAGAGAAATGAAGACATATGTTCACAGAAACAAATGTGTGTACATATGTCCATAGAAGTTTTATTCATTATTACTCAAAACTGGAAACAACCCAAATGTTCAATTAAAAGATTCTTTATCTTTCATTGTGATAATGATAAGACCATAAAGATTTTTCAATGTCTAAATAACTAGGCATATTATGGATCTACTATATACATGTTTTACCATACTAAATTATATCTCAATAAATCTGACTTTGAAAAATCAATCCCAGATGAAATTCTAAATATGAAAGACAAAACTCTAAATGTTAAAAAAAATCATACACAAGTATCTTTATGACTTTACTCATGAAGCAGCACCTTAAAGAAGATCTAATAAATTTTCTCAAAAAGACTGATGATTAAACCACATTAAAATTAAGGATTCATTCAAAAGCGATCCTAAAGTTAAGTGGTGTTTTAGTCAGATCTTTCACTGCTGTGATCATAAACTGTGACAAGAATAATTTTAGAGGAGGAAAAGTTTATCTGGTTCTCACAGTTCTAGAGGTTAATGGACTACTGTGTGGCAGAGCATTATGGCGGAAGAGTGTGGTTGGAGACAGCTGCTGAGGACATGATGAGCAGAAAGCAGAGAGAAAGAGAGAGACATACAGACAGACAAGACTCCCCTCACCAGCCGGGCGCAGTGGCTCAAGCCTGTAATCCCAGCACTTAGGGAGGCTGAGACAGGAGAATCGCGAGTTCAAAGCCAGCCTCAGCAACGGCGAGGCGCTAAGCAACTCAGTGAGACCCTGTCTCTACATAAAACACAAAATAGGGCTGGGGATGTGGCTCAGTGGTCGAGTACACCTGAGTTCAATCTCCAGTACCAAAAAAATAAAAACAAAAGACTCCCTTCACCACATGTAAACTATATACTCCAAAGGCACACCCCCAATGACCCACTTCCTGCAGCCATATTCTACCTGTCTGCAGTCATCACCCAGTTATCAGGGGATTAATGCACTGATTAGGTTAAGGCTTTTATAACCTAATCATTTCACTTCAGCTTTCTTGTATCAGCTCACATATGGGCTTTTGGGGGACACCTCACATCTAAAACATAACGGATGGCAAGCCCCAAACTGGAAGATGATATCTGCTGAAGAATTGATATCTGAATGCACCAAGTAATTCATAAGTCATTTAAAAATGAGACAAACAACTCAGTAGGATAATTGACAAAAACTTGAGCAGACATTTCACACAAGTTGATAAAGTAATGTAAAATAAACTTAAAAAAAGTCCATCCTTAGAAATTAGGAATTGTAAAATAAAGACTATAATGAGATAGGTTTTACACAATTTTTTTAATATTGGGAAGAATGTACATCAATGTGAATATTAGCACAATTTAGATAGAAATGCAAATTGCTAAAAGCATTTGAGGAATAGTTTCACATTGTCTTGTAAAGCTGAAGCTGCATGAATCCACTATCCTGACTTTCCAGTCCCACATTTACCAAAGATTGGCTCTTGTTAATACATCTATTCACAAGACCATGTCTGAATTGTTAAAATATGATAATGAATGAGGAAAAAAGTTGCAGAAAATTACATAAATGATGTTACTACATTTAAAAAATGCATATATTGTGAAAGTCCAAAAAAAGAAACCAAGAGAGGATATACGTCAGATTCAGCAAAAGCGCAGATTTAAGGTGAAGGTGAAAGAAGGGAGGTTTGGTGGTACCTGCCTGTAATCCCAGCGACTTGGAAGCCTCTTGAGCATGCAAGTTTGGGACCAGCTTCAGCAATTTAGGGAGAACCTCGACAAGTTAGCAAGATCCTATCTCAAAATATAAGAGAGAAAAAGGAATGTAATTCCATGCTAAGTGCCCAGTATGAATATATATATATATAAAGGCACTTTCAGTGATTTTAGCAGTCTGTTATGCTTTAAGCCAGGTTTAAACATAACAGGTTTCAGGGGACTATTGTCATCATGCTTCATAACTTTATGAGTTACACATATTCTTTTGTAGTTACCAATAATTACATAATTTAAAAAAAAGTGGTCCTGTGAATGGATTACTCATACTGATGAGGCCTAACAATTCTTGGTGTGGGAACAAGAGAAACAACTGGAGTGAAGGCAAGAGCTAGGAACTGGCACATTTAATTTCTAGATTTCCAAGTTGCATAATGGAGTGGAAATTGTCGATGACAGGGTCTAGGGCATACCTGTATTGCAGGGTCACTAAAACGTGGTAGAGAAGGTTGAGAAATCTAAGGCAGTTAAAGGAATAAGAGGTGAAGAAGTTGAGATAGATCTTCATAGATGTGGAGTTACTCAAAATAATCAAGAGATGGTATGAAGAAATTGGTTGAGCCAGATGCTAAAGTATTAATGAATGAATATTAATATTAATGAGGTTTAAAGGCATTAGCACAAGTAGGACCTTTTTCATAATTTGCAAACTCTATTACAAAGTGACGATGCAAGCCCTCGTGTTGAAATAGTATTACAAATTTTAAGAAAGTAATATACAGAATATTAAGCCTAGTGTGGGGATCTTCTGAGCATTAAGTGCTGTGTAAATGCACCGTGGGTACGTCCACAAAGCAGACTCTGACAACCAGGGCTAAGATTGGTGGTAATATGTCTGATGATTTCTTTTAAAATAAATAATTTGGAAAGAGCAAGAAAAAGGGGTTTTGTAGTTGGAATGGGGAGGCAGGAAGACAATTATCTATATCTCAGCCCTGCCTGAAATATTTGTGGAGGAAAGAAGCAGCTATCCCTAGACAGCTAGAAAAGAAGGTGAAAAGAATTTTCAGGAGGAATTCAAAGATAAAAGGGAATCTGCTTATGATACACCAAGAAGTCTGGAGAATAGAGTGAAAAGATTGGGAAGGGTGGAAAGGAATGGAAATGAATGAGATTAGTGACGCATAGAACATAGGATATCTATATGATAATGGTTAGAGGTTTGCAATTCTGTGACCACACGTGAGGGAAAGGGCAGTGAGCTCTGACTTTAAAGCCTCTTGAAGAAAATTAGACCCTACAGACTGAATGTACATGTGCCTCCTAAAACCATATGTTGAAAATGTTGAAATCCTCTAGTGTGCCTGTATTTGGAGTAATTAAGTAATTCAGGTTAAGTAAGTTATAACTCTTATACGGGAAATGGGAAAATTAACACCTTATAAGACAATCGGAGCACATTCTCCCCCGTCCCCTCTTATTTTCCGTACATGCAAACACCAAGGACAGGCCACAGAGAGAGAGGGCAGCCATCTGCAAGTCAGAAAAAGAGCTGTCACCTGGAAATGAATTAGTGGGCACCTTCATCTTGGATTTCTGATCTCTAGAACTGTGAGAAAATATATTTCCGTCAAGTCCTCCTGCCTATGGTACTTCATTATATTAGCGCAAGTAGACTAAGACAGTACTCAATCATTTCGAGATAAAGTTAGTAACAATTACCAGGGATTCTGGAAACAAATTTTATTCTTGAAGATGAAGATAGTGTGAAGACCTGGTGAGTGGGCAGGACAGATGACTTCAAGGGTGATCTTCTTAAACAGCTTGATGAGCTGTTTTGGCTTTGCAGGAAACACTAGTAAGTTTGTGAGTTCATCATCTTGAACACATCAGGAGAAGTTTTCTGATCCATGTCCACCCTTGGCAGGAGAGTTTCTTTCCTCACTACCAGGTAGAAAATTCAGAGCAACTGTTTATGACTCTGGTTAGATGCACTCTTTGCCCATTGTGGATGGGCAAAGATATTATCTGACACCATGGAACAACACTAGGCAGAGATGTAAGGTGGCCTCTAGAAGAGTCAGATGGTGATCTGAAGGAATCTATTACTTTGTTTCACACAGTTTCTTGTTGTATTAAGCTTTCCTATGATTTCTGTCTAGTGGTCCTAATTGTGCTTCCTGGGTTTATCAGAAACACTCTGTTTTCGTCACTTTTTTCACTGCTGTGACTGAAAGGTCTGACCAGAACAATTTTAGAAGAGGAAAAATTTATTTAGGGGCTCACATTTTCAGAGGTCTCAATTCACAAATAGACAGCTCCATTCCTCAGAACTGGAGGTGAGGTAGAACATCATGGCAGAAGACTGTGACAGAGGGAAGCAGCTCCCATGATGATCAGTAAGCAGAGAGACTCCACTTGCCAGATACAAAATGTATGCCCCAAAGGCACACCCCCAGGTACCCAGCTCCTCCATCCACATCCTACCCACCTACAGTCACCACTCAGTTAATCCTATCAGGGGATTAATTCAATGACTGGGTCAAGGCTCTCATAACTTGATCGTTTCTCCTCTAAATTTTCTTGCATTGCCTCACAAATTAGCTTTTGGGGGACAACCCACATCCAAATCATAACACACCTTTTTTACCATCAGCCAGAGACAGTTTCACAGACACTGAAAGAGAGCTTTTGCAATCTCTTGAGATTTCTCCTCTCCAAGTTAAATGTCCTCAGTCCTTTTAAGGAGGCATCTTAGGAAGAGTATAATGTATGCTTTATATTACACCCATGGACCTTTAGTCACCTAATCCACATCTGATTCTATACTGGATCATCATCATCATCTCCTCCTCCTCCTCCTCCTCCTCCTCTAGCCAGAGGGATCATTTTCATATACAGATACGGTGACACAGTTTCCTTCTTACAACCCTTTGATGTCTTACTTCTTCTGAATGAAGTGGACCCTCCACACTGCAGCTTACTGATCCCTGCTTATCTCTGCAACCACATTTCTGCACTTGACTCTCACTCACTCACCTACACTAACCATGATCAGACTTAATGCACATATGAAGAATCATCTTGGAACTGTTTTCTCCCTCTCTGCCAAGTCTTCACATATGTGGTTTTTTTACCCTGTCTAAAGCATATGTCCTTATATTTTTCCATGCCAGCCAAGCCCAGACACACACACACACACACACACACACATATTTTTGTTATATTAGGCTGTATTCTACTTATCCATAAGGTCATCATTTAGTTTCTAGTAATTTACAAGAGCTTTTAAGTGAGAAACATGTAGTCTCATATGTGTTATAATTTCTCCCCTAGTAGACTATCAACTCAATGGAGGCAGCAACTATGTCTTTCTTGTTGATCATTTAATGTTTTAAAAGACTTAACTAGTGTTTGGCATGTTGTTCAGGAAATACCTGGATGGGAAGGCAGGGATAATGAACACATGGAAGGAAGCAAAAGAATTATTTAGAATTTTAAATTTTGTACTAGCATAGTAGAGAAAATTAATCTGCCTTTCAATCCCACCAGATGGGTGTGGATGGGTAGTTGATGCTCTATACTTGATGGTGAAATTCCTTGGATTTCTATGGGCACACTATTGTTCTAACCATTGCAGATCCTAGGGTGGAGCCTGCAGTACCCTCCTTCCCACTGGTTGCTGGTTTTCATTGTCTCTAGCTGGTTTAGGCATCTGCCTCATAGTTCCAATCCAATCTATTTAAGGTAGTATTTCCCAGCAGGAGAAAGAATGTGACTGCTGTAGATTAGATGATTTTAAATCAATAATTTGCATATTTCATTATGCTAATGGAGTCTTATGGAGAAGGGAAAGGTTTGTTTCATAATATTTTTAATGCATTAAGCTCATTAGCATTTGGAATAACCTAATCAAACCTAGAGGGAAGGCCATGGGGGATGATCTGAGCTGGGTTCAAGGGGGAACTCTGTCCCTGAGAAAGGCCATGGTCAGGTGATTTGACCTTGCTCAACTCCTTCCCCTGATCTCTGAATGGATAAGAGGATCATCAACACAAAGCATTCAAAATAATTAAGGACATTTAAGCTATAGCACTTCATCATAATTGACAACCAAAAACAGAATATGTTAATTTTCATATTGAGGTTTCCTTCTATGTTACTTACTTTTTCTGTAGCCAAAAATCTTCCAACATTGAATCAAATTATCTAGTCAGTTACTGGCAAAATTATGGCTGATAACTATGTGAAGTAGGCAACCTTTTCATCATTTTCTATCTTTTTCATCATTTCTGTTTATGTATTAGGACCCTGTTCCAATAGAAGGTTTATGTAGATTCTTTTTAATCACCTTATCCAAGTTTCTGTTATTTTTTTCCTTCTTGTTCTTCTTCTCTGCCTTCCTGTATAGCTTAAGTTCGCACCTCCTAGTGTAACACTCTTTGGCTGAGGAAGATGTTTGCTTTTCCAGCCAAGGCATTCTGGACAACATCACGCTATTGGTATCCTAGATTTGAAATATTATTAAAATGTCAATTAACCCTGCCATTTGGAGAAAGGTCAATTTTAAAAAATTCTAATTTAATAAATGAGGCAAATGGAGTTACAACATAGTTACATGAGTGTTCAAAGATGGTGAGAGAAAACAATCCCTGAGGACCTGTGTGTATGGACTTCATATGGGGCTTTTCAGAGATTTATTCAGAAATTTATTCAAATGTTTATTCAGAGCTTATTATATGGTTGGCACTATTCTTGGGGTTTGCATTTAGAAAACATGTGACACCCAGCCCCATTATTTCAGTACTAATATACAACATATGAGGAACTGGAGGCACAGAGATATTAAATAGCTTGCCCAGAATCCTGCAGGGAAGAGCTGGCATCTAAACCTGAGCGCGTAGGCTCTAGAATGCACACTTTTACCACAGCTCTGAACTGCTTTATGGAAGTCTTCCTATTATAGAATATTGCAAAGTTACTATAGATGAAACCATTGAGACTCAGAAAAGTTACTAAGTTCATACTAACTACAAACATAAATTGTGCAAGTTCATACAACTACACATTAAAGAGCCAAACACTAGCATGGCCCTTAATTTCCAAATTCAGTGTTCATTCTAAAACACCAGGTTTCATACAACTATGTTGGTCTCTCCCAACCATGTAGCCTACAGGATAAACAAAACACCATAAGGTGTGCACAAATGAATGCTCAGATATTTGTTTATCGATTTGATGAACAGATGCAGAGTCTTGACCAGGCACATTTTGAAACATCAGGGAAATGCTGAACCAGCCAGAAAACCTCCTGATAATTTAGTATTTCCTACTATGTATCTTTGAACAAGTCATCATATGCCACCATGACTCAATTTCTTGTTGAAGATAGTGATGGGGGCCTTTGTGTCCATGAAACATGCTTTGTATGCAATACTTGATATCGGCCTGACATATGATCAGTGCTCAATAAGTAGTAGCGAGAGGGACAATATGAGTGCTGTAGATTTGTAGCATGTAGGTGTTCAGAGAAAGGGCAAACCATACCTTGCAACGTTAGATAAGGCATTCTTTAATGTCAGGTGTCCCTTGAACGATTTCAGATACGGGCGTGGAGAAAGGGTGTTTCTGAAAAGGAAACAATATGAAACCTGAATTCACTTTTGCTTTTGGAGCAATTTCCCTTCAATCTACTTGAATGTAGAAATATAAATAATGATATTGAAAGCATATAAATAATGATATTGAAAGCAACCGAGGCAGCGGTAGCATTGAGATAGCTTGATTGTTGGATTTAGGATATCACAATTTCTCTTATAAGGATAACAAATTCCAGTTAATTTGGATAAGACTCTTTGGGAAACAGCTGACACAAGATTAAACAAATTATGATCCCCCCCAACACATGTCTCCCCATCCAAATATGTATGCATTCTTCAGGTCTTAATGTCACTTCTGCAAAGTTGCTTGTGGCCGCCCTGGTTTCACTGTCAGATGACTTAGTTCCAGTTGAGCTCCTCCGTTTAAACCGTTAAACAAATGAAAAGCAAAATTGTCACTTTTAAATAGAGTCCACACATAATCACATTTTGAAATGGTCCTTCTCTGGCTGAGAAGAAGTTGTGTGCATTATAATATTGAATTTTAAATAATATATTACACAAAATAGCTTCCAATTTGATTTGGGGGGATATATTTTCATGAATTATTGAATATCTGATTATTGTAGAAAGCTTTAGCTATTATGCACTGAAACTGTCATTCTGTTGGCTCTGTGATATATGAGCCTGGTTATCAATATTTAAAGTTGCAGTTAGCTCACTGTGAGGCAGCTGAAAGCTAAGACAAGGATTAATCAGCAGTGACGCAGGCAGAACGCCTTTCAGGCCCAGAGGCTCCAGGAGTGTTTTCCAGCCCATCTTCTATAGGTACATTGCAAGACCTCACTCATCTTATTGACACCTACTCAGCAGGAAGCACTTCTCAGTGATTGATTTGAAACCAATTCAACATAAAGAAAAATTTGCATCTATAAGTAGGTTTTTTTAACCTGTGGAAAATTAATACATTGTGTTAAGATATTTGCTGAAAGCTTAAATAAATGATGGAGAAAGACATATACTTCAATTTGTCTCTTTGTTTCTGCAACTATAATGGAAGTTCCCTGAAGGGAGGGGTGCTACCTATCTTGTTCTACATTTTATCCCAAGACTTGTAAGTGTTTTGACTCAGAGTTGGTACTGGATAATTGTTTTATGTTTTGTTTGGCTAAAAATATGGCTTATCATAAATAATGCTTTATTGGCTTTGAATGAATGAATAAATGGAAATTTAGTGGATGTGACTTTTATATGGGTTGTAACACTGTTACTTTGTATTATATAATAAAGATACTTTATTATACATTCCTATGAGAAAACAATATGGCATGGACATGTTTCTTGTAATTTAACATGCAGATCTTTATCAGTATCCTTGAGATACAGCCTTGAGCATGAAAGACACACTTCCTGCCCTCAGGGAAGAATTTTCACTTTTTTACCAAATCAAAACAGAGAACAATTATTTATTCATATGGTTAAGTATACAAGCAGAGGAAACACAAGGCATGTTAGAAAAACCTAATGTAAAAGGTGTGGCCCTTTATGGAGGAGATCTGCTTCAGCTAGGAACATCAAACCTGATAGCAGAAAGGATAGGGGTGAGAAAGAAAGGACAGAAAGGGGTAGCATGGAAGAGGAAGGTCCCAGGGAAAGGGAACGTTCTTTGTTTAAATACACAGCTGTTCAATGTGAAGTAAACAAGCATATACTGTACACCACTTGAAAATTGGTTGACAGTAAATCTCCTGTTTAAGTGTTTTATAATAAAATAATATCTAAAATAATAATAATAAAGGAAGTGAGGTGGTGGCACTTTTGAGGAAACCAAAATAGTCCCTTATGTGAAGAGCAATATACATACACAATATATACACACACACACACACACACACACACACACACACATATAGTGGGACCCTTAGGATATCTGAGTGTCTTGGGCACTTTCTGTGTTTGTCTGTCTCTCTTTACCTTGCTCTTCAGTACCTCTCTCTTTTCCAGTCCCTTATGTACTTATACAGATTCTCATATGTGGGGGCGTGCCACAAGATGGCACCGCGCAGTCAGCTCAGTGCTGACCACGCTGCCCTGAGCAGCCACCTCCCCGCACTCTTACTGGCTGACCTCTGCCCCTGTACTGTTTTAGCCGAGTGACCTATACTGTTTCAGGTGGACAGCCCCTTCCGCATTCTTAGCTTAGAAACCGGACACCACTGGACCCTCTTCCCTATATAAGCCTGTAAACCCCCTCAATAAATCGGTACTTGCTTGGACGATACCCCCTGGTACATGGTGGTTTGTGCCAGGCAGCCTGCCTCTCTCAGTCCGACCTCATCGGGGGCTCCCAGCGGGGTCCTCTCACTCACTGGCCGAAGGGGAGATTGCTACCTGGCTGAGAGAATCCCGATACTCATATACATAATTTTACACATAATTTCAAGGGTCAGGGTCTTTTTAATATGAATCTCATGCTGATTTTACTTTTCACGCTTGTAGCTCTGAGTGACAAAGCACAGCAACTTCCATAGACATTTATCATAATGGTTTATTTGGCAAAAAAAAAAATTGGTGTATTTCAAGGCATATTTGAATCACATCTCATTTGTAATAAGAATTCCTTTTCAAACCAACATGTTTCTCATTTTTCTTAAACATAAATGTACACATTCCTGATCTTTCCTTGAAATCTTGGAAATTCCTCCACTACCCAGCCTGTTTCCCATTATCTGACTAGTTTTTCTTAACACCTTTATCTCAGGAAGCTCAGATGAAGATCCAGTTCTCCCAGACCCTATACAATGTTTCCTCGACACATTTGACATGTTTACATTTCAGTTTTATGTGTTTTAGAGGCATGCAGGTCTTCCACCTTACCTTTCCCCATGATTCAAACCAGTTTTCTATGGCATTCAGTTCTCTCATATTTCAAATAATATGTGCTTTATCTTAGTTGGATGACATTGGAGAGTCTGTTTTTTCCATCTATAAAAGTTGAGAATGTAGCCTTGTTCCCATACACTTTGAATGTACATTTCCCACTAGCATAGTCAATTCACATTGTACACACTAGTACAATCTGTATTCGACTGTTGTGCTAATATAACTGTAAATATTTTGCAAAGATGCAACACAGGGTATAGTAAGGTTGTCTTCCATTTCTCATAGCTTTTAATTTAAAATACTTAACAATTATATCTCATACTGTTATTTAGTCTTCTATACCTTTAATTATTATGCAGGCTTTCAGAAATAGCTATGAATCTGGTTATACATGAGTGCCATTTCTTTTTAGAACATCCTTTTAGGAAGCCTGGGTACATTTGCCTCAACCTAGACTGGTTACTACAGTGCATGCATGTCTGCTATTCTTGAATTCCACTTCACATAATCCAAGGAATCACCTTTGTGGCTCTCTTAGTTGCATCTTCTCTTTCCTCAACCCTATGTCTTTCTATGTCTTTGGTCGATTTGGGCGGACATGGCACATACTTTCTAGTAACCTTCAAAAAAAGTATCCTCAAAGATTTTGAAACTTACCCTAAAAATATTCTATTTTTTAAAATTTAATATCTATTTAATAGGTATTTACATAACATTTAATTGACATTTAATTGAAAGTTTGGGCTTGTCATTCTACAATTTTTTGGAAAGTATCAATCTGTTTGAAAACGTTTATTCACTATATTCTACTCAGAAACCTATCATTCTGCTTCCTGATTATTGAATTGAAGCTTCCTTTGTTTTTTGTCTAAGAAATTTTTGAAATTCTTATTCAAAAATTTTTAGAAGAGGGAACATTGTCAAAATCATTTTTAAAAGTCAGTCTTTTTAAAATGGGATACTACCAGACAAGGATACTACCAGAAAAGTAGCTTTTAGGCTGATATCCTCAATAAAAATAGATGCAAAAAAAATGCAACAAAATGCTAAGCAACTTAAGTACTGCATAAAAAGGACCATGGAAGCGATCAAATGGAAGTTATTTATAGGAGGCAAAGATGACTCAACGTATGCAAATCAATAAATGTGACACACCACATCAACACACACACACACACACAATTCAGCTTGTAAAAGGAAGTCGATTCTGCCATTTGCAATATGAATAAAACTTGAGGATGTTATGCTAAATGAAATAAGCCAGGGATTGAAAGTCAAATGTTGCATAATCTCATTTATATGTACAATCTAAAAAATAAGTCAAATGCATAATAAAGGAGAGTAGAAATGGTGGTTTTCAAGACTTGGATTGTGAGGGTAAAGAATAGAAATTGTGAATAGGTACAACCTTTGGTTGGAAGATGAATAAATACTGGAGCCTAATGTACACCACAGTGGCTCTATTAAGTGACAATGTCCATGTGTACTTACATTGTGCATGAGCACACACAAATGGTAACCATGTGAGGTGAGGGATATGTTAACTACTATGATTTTGATAATCATTTTACAATGTACATAAACCAAATTATCACATGATATGCCCTGAGTATATCAATATGAACATATATTGAAATGTCATGTTGTATACCCTAAATACATGTAATTTTCATAACTCTGCAAAGCTTCATGGGGTCATTGACTCAGAGATCCTTTTGAAAAACAAACAAAAAGAGATCTCTTACTTGGAATTCTGGTTTTATGCTTATGTCCTAGGATATGGAACTTTAAAAATTATTGTGCTGGGCAATTGGCTAACTCCTTCAGCCTGGACTTTATGTCTGAAAACACTTTTTGTCTGAAAACACTTTTTAAATTGTCTTTGATAACTTTGTATTCTCCATGTCCCCTCTTTTCTCTTCTGACTTCTCATAGTTAGATTTTGATCCTCCTACAGAAAGGCTTTTCTTCTGTTTTGTCACATCGGTTTTTTGTGTTTGTTTCCGTGTTTTGTTTTTGTGTTGTTTTCTTTAGTTTCTTTACCACAAAGTTGAAAAAGCAAATAGAGATAAATACATTTATTCAGTCTACATATTTTAGGCAGATATCCTGCACATCATCCTCTTTTCCCCCACTGCTTTTGAGATCTCAAAATGATAATCAATGTGTATGATTTAGTAAACGATTTCGGTCCCTCTATTTCCACTCTTTTACAAAAGATACAAGGGATGTTCACAAAAGTCCACATAATACAACACAAGCATGTCAGATGTTGGCAAAATGGTTTGCTTTTCCTAAATTTAAGCAGTTTGCTATTTCTGCATTGCTTAAGTTAACATGGTTTTGTGATTCTTTTCTTGAAATATTTCCAAAGTTTGAAATAACAGATCTAGACTACTAAAGAACTATGACACTCACATTATTTTCACAGGAAATACTCTTTAGTGTTATCCTTTGTTTAGATATAAGGTTTTGGAAACCTGGTTCCTTCACATAGAAATTTACTGAAAGGCTTTTTGTATTTTTCTATAATATTTAGTAAAAAGTTCTTATTTTAAAAAAATACTATGGAGTATCTGTTAAGTTTTATATATTTCAGGTGAAAATTGTGTTTTTTAAAATTTAAAATCCATTTTTAATAATATTGTGCCCTTTTAAGAAACACTTTAAACTACTAATTACATTATATGTAAAGTATTCTATTTCTCTCTTCATTTCATCTTTTGACTATTAGTTTGAAGTTTATTGTTCAAATTTTCTTTTAAACATCAGTCTTCTGTGTTTAGGTGATATGTTATTAATTTATAGTTCATAAGATTTCTACTCAGCACCTGGATAAATATTTTTTTCTGAAATGTAGTAATTTTCCATTTTATATATAGAAGCTCTATTTATAAAAAAAGAATATGTATTTCCTATGAAAGGACAACACACACACACACACACACACACACACACACTGTTTTTTTTTACATTTAAAAACTCCCTCTGTGGTTTTTATCTGTTCTCCCTCTTTGTACATCAATGGGGACTGACATGCTTTCCCCAGTAACAGACCGTGACAGCAGCCACATAGAAATTTTTGGATGTAGTTCCCCAGGACAAAGAAGAGAATCAAATTATAACAATGTCTGGGCCAAGGCAAAAGTCTATTTAGATTTTTAAAAATTAGTTGTTTTTTTAGGATCACAGTAAAGAAAACTTTTCTAAGTTTTTGCAGTGCTAGGGATTGAACCCAGACCCTCACACATGCTAGGCAAATACTCTTCCACTGAGCCACATCCCAGCTCTAAGTATCTTTTAGATGATAGCAGTCAAACAATGGCAATGATGACTGAAGTCTGACAGCTATAATTACATTTCTGTTTCTCCTTATATATTGAGCTGTTTTTCCTTTATGTACCACCACGTTTTATTTCATTCTTCTCAGGTCATCAATACTACATGGTCATCTCCCAGGGTCCCTGTTATTATGCTGCAATGGCCATCTTTATACCAAATTAAATCAATTCTGACTATATTTTTTCACCAACTTTGTTTTCAATCCATAAGGGTTTGTCTATATGTTTATTGCTTTCATTTCCATTTCTTTTTTGAATTGGAAGAATTTCTAGTGAGGAATGATTTAGTAAATGTTTGATTCAAAAACATTATACATCTTTGGATGGACTCAAGATATATTTGTAAAATAGGACAATGTTTCAACTAACATCCTTTCTATTGCACTAAAATGCATTTTTATTTGCTTTTCCATGATATAGATTTTTGGTTTTTTCAGGCTATAGGATTTAGAGAATAAATGATGCATTTTGGAATTGCTCATCATTATCTTAAAGCTATTGATAAACTTCCTTAACATCATATAAACATAATGATACCGATGCCCACTTATTACATTTAAAATATTTTATATTTTTACCTTTTCCTTTCCCTACATTTTCATAAGTAATGAGTATAATATGATGGCATAAAATCCTACATTTTCAAACAATTATTAATTTAGTTGAAATTAAAAGAAGCATTCTTACTTAGTATGTTTTCATTAGTAATTGCTTAATTAGCATTTACTTCTCAGTGCACTCTAATATTTATTTTCTTTTTTTCAAAATGCATAGCATTTTTGAATAGAAATGCATTAACGATTCAAATTAAGGAACATGCTGATACTGTCATCTAAGGAAAGAGAAACCCAGAAAATTCACAGGCTTTTATGAATGCATTCCTGAGGCAGTTAATAAATAAAACAAAACAATATTCTTTCTAAGAACTAAGTAAAAACTATGAATATGACATATTATATAAATATTTCAAAAAAGCATGTTGAACATGATAAATATATGTAATTGTTGTCAATTAAAAAAAATAAATGTTAGAAAACTTACAGAGAAGAAGTTATCTGTACTTGTCAAATAAAAATGAACATGCTCATTATCCCATAGGTTAAATTTTAGATTTTCCCCGTACATGAATCATTTACACGTGCCCACCAAGCATGCATACAACAGTATTCATGTCAGCATGACCTATAATGGCAAAAATTAGAGACAGTTAAAGAAATTATAATCTACTGCTATGAATTCCTATACAGTTTCCATGTAGGATTATGCAGCAATTCAAGAGAATATGGAGAGTTTAGCGTGTACATAAATGGATGCTTACAACAAGTAATTTCCAATAAAAGCAAATGCTTAAATTCTATCATTGTACATACACACGTATACATAAATACATTGGTAAAGATTTAAATAAATGCATAGGTAAATTTTTTTGAAGGAATGAAAGAATCAGTGCTAATGAAAAAATTGACTCATATTATTTTCCTTTTGATTTTTTTTTAAATTTTTGCACAGGAAAGTGCATATTTCTTGTGAAGTAAGACAGAAGAAAAGCAGAGGTGAACGAGGGAAGTGGGGGAATGCACCCTTCAAACAACAGAGCAGCTCCATACCAAATATCAGGGACTTGAGTCCAAGGAAGAGATTCCATACATATCTTCTATAAATTGATAAATAAAATATCCTGTCCACAAAGATAATTATTGACATTTTAAATGTTAGCCATTCTCACAAATGCATTAACACAGGAAAATTTAAGAGAAAAGGAGATGGATATAGACATATGTGTATATGCATATGAGATATATGTGATTTATATGTAGGAAGAGAGAAAGATTTACTAATATCCAAAATCTTCTTTTTAAAAGCAATTAAAATGATAAAGTGGCTAAGAGCACAAATAACAACAAGGAATAATGATAGCTAAGACTTAGAGGAAGGCTTACTATTCTAAGTGTTACCATTCTAAGTGTTTTCCCATGTGCTAGTTCATGTTGTATTCATACCAGCCCTATAGATATGTCCATACAGGTGAGAGTCTGGGGCATCACTATGACATACGTCCCATTTCACAGGTGAGGTTCTGAGGCACACAGGGTTAAATGTAGTGCAGAAGGACATGAAGGTAGTTAGTGGTTGATCTATGATCAGATCCAGGTGGTCTGCTTCCAAGTATCTGTGCTTCTGAAAACTACTCTAAACTGCCAAGAAGAATATTAGCATAATAACAATTACCATTTGGAAAACATACTTAAAAATCCTTTCATAATAGCAATAAAATATGAAATATTGAGACATAAATTGAATAGGCAATATGCAGTCATAAATAAAACTATAAAATCATATTAGGGAGAATTTAAAAGAAGATTTGATTAAATGGTTGGATAGACTACATTCCTGAATGGGAAGAAAAACACACTGAGAAATTGTCTATTAACCTTGATTTTTAGATTTAATTTAATAAGTTAAAATCTTAGTCATCTTATCTTTGAAACTCAATTAAATGATTTTATATTCATTTGGAAATGTAAGTAGGTAAAAGGTCCAATATTTAATAGAAGAAAATTGACGAGAGCAGCTCTAATATTATCAGATAAAAATAATGATAGTTTTGCATATATAAAAACATAAGATAATAAAATGGAAATATCACACAGGTGATATATTAATGTACATATTTTTGATTGGTTGTTGCTATTACCATTTGTGACTAGCTTTGGTGATAAAACAGGATTGATTATTTAACTAGGAATTTCAGAAATATGTAGACTCAGGTGTAGTTTGGTCAAGGATTTACTCTGCATTTTCCTGGCATTTTCCTGGCTCTGCCTTCTCAATGCCAGCTGCAGTTTGGACTGGCCTTCTCATGATTGCAGAATGGCACCCTTATTAACTAAGACTCCATGTATTATTATTCAAAATGAGGCAATAGAAAAGGTAGGCTTCCACCTCTGTCAAACAAAAGATCCTATCTTAGCTCTAACCAGGCCTTTATGGATTAATATTATGGCAAAGGAAATACATTTTGCACAAGCTCTTAAGTTCGATGGACCCTTCGGTAGATTGCTGTGTGATAGGAGAGAGTTGCTTCCTGAGGGAGAATCTCAGAGTAATTAGAATGGTGAGGTGGAAAGCAGTTTGTATAGACAATGAGGAAACAAGTTATATACACACATTTGTATACAAACATATGTGATTATAATTTTATTTAAAATGATACAAGTGAAAGATATAATTAGAAAATCAGAACCATGCTAGTATATTATTTTCTGTATATTTAACTAGTAAAGGAATAATCGTTTTTCTTATTTTAATCTTAATTATTACTTACTAAGATTTTACTCAAATCTAAGCTGTGTTATGGTAGCATATGTAGAAACATAGGTCAATTGAGCTGAGAAGATGGTGTTGGACTGAGAAAGCTGTATATTAACACATGAACTAATTTCAGTGATTGTTAATCAAGCTTTTGAGGATGAGCAAAGAACAGATCATTTAAATCAAAAGAACAATGATGTGATTTATTGTTCCATGTAACTAAGAAATTTAGAAGCATATTATTCTCATTTTACAAATATGGAGATGGAGTATTAGAAAATTTAAGTAACTTACCCAATGCCATACGTTGTAGAATAAAGGAGATCTTAGTTCAGATTTCTGTCTCTTTAACTTTGCAGGTTCTGTGTGATCTCATTATTACTTTGTTTTTCTCCTGGAAGAATTCACTCAAATTTCTATAATATAAGCAATCTGGGAAGAAAAAAATGACACTGGATTTTTTTAAGGGGAGATAACAATATGATAAAATCAAGAAATACCATCGTAGTATTTGGCAGTGAATCTCTTCTTTGTGGGAAGCTATCTATGTTTAGAGAAATAGCTGGAAATTCTACTTAGGTCAATGCAGTTTTGGAATATGTCAAGGCACTAAAAGGAAATTTATCTATTAAAAAATGATACTATTTTCTTTGGAACTTCTGGGATCACATAGGGGATGCAGATGAGAAGCAAAGCTTGTTTAGGGTAAAATACATAGGCTGGAAGGAGACAAAGGAAAGGGCTTGGAAAACTGGAAAATGTACTTGTTTGCTGTGGTGGGCAGAGCTTTCCGGGCTGTTTTTATTGCTGTGAGGTAAACACTGTTTCTGCCTCTTTTCAACCCTTGAAATCTTCAGTAATAGTGTCCACATTGGAATGCTTTATGTAAGTCTTATGTATTTGTGAAATGAAAGAAGTGAATCTTTTATCTAAATTTTCAACAAGGTAAAAAGTAGAGAAGAAGATCTGGAAACAGGAATTAGAGAATAAAGTTTTTAAGAAATAAAAACAGTTTGTAACCCTGTACAGGAAAAAATAATTCAGGGATGAGTACATTTGCATATCCAAGGCCCATGGAATTAGGTCTCTTGCAGTTCTGGTTAAAGTTTGAAGGTTAGAGTCCTACTGCTGTTCTACTATTTTAAGCACATTCATAAATGAAGAGCAGAAGAAACAAATATAGAGATTTTTCATATAAATACTGTTCATCTATATTTAAGAATCTTTAAAAAAATGTTTAGTGAGTCTTGACTTCAACCAAACTTTTAGGGTTCCAAGTACAAAAGTAGTTACCTATCTTTATGTAGTATGCATTCCACTAGAGAATGTAACCATTATCATTAAGTATCAAATTCTCTAATAGTTATAATTTTATTTATAATCATGATAGAAGATGTAAAGGAGAAATACAGGAGCTAAGAGACTTTAAGATTCCCACAGTGAGCTTGCAATATTCTGGGACTTCTCAAGGGAAAAAAAAAGTGGCTGACTATTTTTTTTTCTTGACTAGAGAATGGAGGTAAAATAAGATGGTGATTGAGTGGGAGGTGAGCTAGCTTTGGAGGAAGATGGTCAAGTGACAGAAGGAGATGGACAGGCAATGGAGGGAGATGAGAACATTTCAACCACTCTAGTAGCTGGATTGTATCAGAACTCCCATTAGTCAATTTAGTTTTCATTGAAAGAATTTTGGAGCAAAATAAAATCAGCATACAATAGTGATAACAGCCACATCAATGTCCACAGCAGAACAATTCACAGTGGCCAAATTGTGGAATCATCCTAGATGCTTAGGAATGGATGAATGGATGAAGAAAATGCGATATATATGCTAGGTGAAATAAGTCAGACTCAGAAAATCAATAGTCGAATGTTTTCTCTCATATGCAGAAGTTATAGTAAAATAAGCAGAAAAAAACAAGGGGTCAGATTATTATGATGGTATGGGAAAGATCACCAGAGTCAAAGAAGGATGTTGAGAAGGAGGGAGGAGGGGTGGGGAAGGGGAGGAAATGCAGAATGGATCTAACGAAATCACACTGTGGATATATGAATATACAACAGTGAATTCCATCTCTATGCATATGTAGCAAGCACCAATCAAAAATAAATAAATAAATGAGCAAGGAATATCAGTAGAGGAAGGAGAATAGAAGGAGAGAGAAGAGGAAGCTAAGGTGGGGGAAACAGGGATTGAAGTGGACTAAATTTAATTCCATGCCTGTATGATTTTGTCAGTATGAACCCAGCTGCTATGTATAACAGTAATGATGTAACCAAAAAAAGAAAAAGAAGAAAAGAAATAAAAAATGTATGAGTCCATCAGAGTCAAGAGAAAAGGGAGTGCAATTGTACACATGATATGGTCATAGATGTATTTTCCAAAGGACCAAGCAAATCTTCCTGTTTCAGTTCTTGTCCTGGACCAGAAACAACTCCTAGTGTGTCCAGAAGTGGCAGATAACAAATAGGAACACTTTCAATTTGGATCTAAGGAGAAAGGAGTCCAATTGAATGCTCACATTCAGTGCCTATTTGCCTATGCTTCAGGGGACCCTAAGAAAGAGAGAGGAAGAGCCAACCAGGTTTGACAGAGGAGAGAAGGTGGAGGAGAGCTTCCAGGAAGAGAAGCCCAGTTGAGTCTGCATGGAAATCCCTCCCGCTATCACAGAGGTTGTGGTCAGAAACCGTGTAGCTGTCCTCCTAGGGAAGGAGTGCCTTGGCAGAGAGGTGAGGGCACGTGGGTGGTCCTTATCCTCACTCTCCCCATCCTCCACCCCTCAGTCCCTGACATCCCTCTGGTGCTGACTTCACACATTGCTAAAAAGCACTTTTCCTCTTACTGACAACTGTAGCCGAATGGGGAAGTTGCACACAGAAATTGGGAGGCTTAATGACTCAGAAAAGTAGAGCGTGGGCTGGATTGGATCTGGAGAAACATTATAGTCTGCCTGAATAAATGTTTTTGTTTTTTCCACTAAAAGCCCCTTGTCTTTTGTTCAGTTTTATCCAGTTTCCTCTTTGATGGAAGAATCATACATCCCTTAGAGTTAAAATCCTTCTAAAGAGAGTGAGTGGCCCTGGAAAATAGTCCAGGTTACCTAAAAACTCAGGATTTCTATAATTGTGCATAGGTATCTTACAAAAACACAGAAGAGACTTAAGTATATTTGTTCTCCCCATAAACATATAGAAGAGATGCAATATGTTTGGAATGCCTGATTACAGCACCTTTGGAGATCCATATCCATTTCTGACACTTAAGCTAAAAAATATTGTTCCCTTCCTTCCCTTCTTACTCCCTCCTTCCCAATCTTTCTCCCTTCCTAATAACCTCCAAATCACCACTGTTCCCTCTTATATCTAATTAGTAATAATCCAAACTACAACATGGAATGACTTCTGGATATTCATCTCTCTCCCAAACTTTTTGGAAAGTGCCAAGAGGAGATGGAAATTATTTCAGGACCATTTGGAAGAAGTGGAATTCAGATTAATAGAAGACTGGAGAGAGACAGGAAGTCAGATATTCAGAGGGTGCAGGGGATGGTGATTCATTCCATTCTAGTCCACTGTTCCTTCCACTCAAGCAACAAACTTCGGGTAGTTAATGCTTATTAAAAATGCAAGTCTTCTTGTTGCCGCAGATGCACCAGATTGGATTTTACTGAAGATTGTTTTCAGGAATTTGATTTTTCATAAGCTCTCCAGGTCATGCTTACCAATATATGTTTAGGGGACTAATGGCCTATAGTCTTTCTCCAAATAAGCCAGTCTCAAGCATCATCTCCTGTGTTTTTTCCCCTTTTATTGGTTCTTTTTAGTTATACATAACATTAGGATTCATTTTAAATATAAAAGCATGGAATATAATTAGATCCAATTCAGTTCCCAGTATGTCCCCTTTCCCTCTTCATCCCCATGTTCCCTTCCCTCTACCCTACTGATCTTTCTGCTATTTATTTTTTATTAGTTTCATGTCCTGTGGTTATTAAATTTGCACTGATTTCTGTGACTCCAGATTTAGATTCTGTAGGTATTCAGTAAGCCAGAAACTGGGTCTTAGAATCTGGATATTTATCAAGTCCTCACAAATCTCTAGAAAATCTTTCTAATACTTGAAGTTTGGAAACATAGCTATGGCATGGTGGTAGGAAACTAATGTGATGAGACCATATTTTCTATCTGGGCAGCAATGGTTGTTAACTGTAGTTTGTCAGGCAGTTTGTGATTAGAGATGTCATTAAGAATTGGCTTGTAAACTCTCCTGGAATGAATAAACCATTGCGTTAACATCGTTGAGTGACAGACATGGTTCATACTGTTTTCCTGCAGGAAGTAGTTGGTGTTTTCAGTATCTCTTACATTTGTGCAGCACATTCAAAGGCATCTTCTCATAAACTACCCCCCCTGATGCTCACGACAGCAATGTACTTTTAACAAATACTTTTAACAATGTACTTTTAACAAGTTTTGAAAGCCAAAGCTCAGAAACATGAAATGAATTTCCTCAAGACACCAGCTGGTGGTAAAACACAGACAAAATCTTCCAATTTGATTCTTCTGTCCTTGGGTTAGTATTAAGATTCCTAACTTTAGTAAAGAGGAAAAACATATCAACTCCTTTGATAGTATAGCATGAAGGTTGTGCATGCTTGGATACAGAGGCTTAAATTATATCATGGGAGATTTTCCACCATGTTGACCTTTTGAACTTAATGGCTAATTTTCATCTGTCTATTTTCTATGTAATACCTTTTCTCACCCACTCACCTGAATTTATTCTACTCCTTCCATGAAGTTTCCTGGTAGAACTTAAGTCTGTATTCACTTACAGGCTGTTTATTGTCTGCTTCAATCACTAAGATTTTTAATGCCTGAGTTTAATCCCCTTTGTAGGATTAATATTCTATGTGTGTCTTCTAATTCATTTCTTATGGTCTGCTTTCTTACCAAGACTGCAAGTTCAGTATTGTATTCTCCAACATGTATACTCAGTACTTAACAAAGATAAAGTGATCAATTGATAATGCATCAAATGAGTGCATGGAAAGTCACTGACTTTGCTAATCTTGAATTTACTTAAACTTAAGATAGAATTATTAATCCCTATTTTAAAGGACTGCCATGTGAGAAAATGAGAGAATGCATAGAAAATGTGCTAGAACACATTTCTTAGCACATATGGAAGCTCAACAGCTGATTGATTCCTGACCCCATGAATGTCAGAAACAAAATCTTTGGCTTCACATTTATGCTCAAGCTCAGCTTCAGAGGACTTTATGTTGGCTGCCTTGCCTGAGACAGACATGAAGGAGGTGTTGGGGAAATTAACTTCTTAGGAGTGGCCACTAGTAATTGAACTGGTAGTTGATACTGGCTGTTTTGGATGGCAGTCTTCCAGCTGGTGAATGGAAAATACAAAATTCCCAATGCATAAAAATACTCTGAGACTGATTAATTGTTGGTTGCTGACAGGCAGAGGAGGGTGTATTCCACTTTACACTCTGATCCTGCACTCAAAACAAAATAACACACCAATTTATTTCAAATCCCTTCCATTAACAGTTTTGTAGATGTTATGATTGTATTAATGAACATTTTTATAACACTTTAGAATTTAGGAAAAAACTTTCACATAGATTCTCTCTTATGAACCTCACAATCCTTCACAGGTTGGAGTGAGATTCATGTGGGCAAATAATTGGGCATGTGTTGATTTAAAACTCTGCCGTGAAAGTAGATGTAGCGATTTCCCCATCAGTATCTTCATTTTGTACATGTGGAAAAATGTTTTTGTAAATATAGGTCAATTTCCTAAAAGCAGTCTGTTAACCACTCCCAAATAAAAGATAAGGAATCCATACCCAGTGATATAGTCAGTTCAGGCAGCTATCACAAATATATAATAGAACAGGTGCCTTAAACAACATGCTTTGATTTCCCACCATTCTGGAATCTGGGAAAATCCAAGAACCCAGGAGTAACAGAACAAGGTGTTTTTAGTCAGGCTTTTGCTGCAGTGACTAAAAGAACCAGAAAGAACAACTGTAGAGGAGAAAATGTTTATTTGAGGACTCACACTTTCAGAGGTCTCAGTCCATAGACAGTTGGCTCCATTCCTCAGGGCTTGGGGTGAGGCTGAATGTCATGGTAGAAGAGTGTGGTGGAGGGAAGTGGCTCACAAGATGATCAGAAGAAGAGAGAGAGACTCCACTTGCCAGATACAAATATAAAATACCCCAAAGACATGACCTCAATACCTCACCTTCTCCAGCCTCACCCTACCCCGCTTCAGCCACCACTCAGCTAATCCCATCAGGGAATTGGTTCAGTGATTGTGTTAAGGCTCTCATAACCCAATCGTTTCTCCTCAGAACCTTGCATTGTCTCACACATGAGCTTTTGGAGAACACCTCACACCCAAATCATAATAAAGTGCCTGGACAAAGACCAGTTCCTCATTTGCAAATGGTTGTCATCCTCTTGTATTCGCACAGAGTGAAAAGCATAGAAAGAGGAAGCTACTTCTGTGTGTCTCTTACAAGAGCACTAATTCCATTCATGAGAACTCTGCCTTTATAACCTAGTAGCTCCTAAAAGACCTATCTCCATGTACCATCACACTTGGGATTAAGCTTCACTGTATGATTTTTGGGGAGACACAACTCAACTTATGGCACCTGTGATCACAACACATCTTACATGCTGTGGGATGTTGGAATGGGTCACTGGGTATCTAAGTTTATACTGAGGGGCTGTGTTAGTTTCCTAGGGTTGCCCTAGCAGAATATCACAAACAAGTTGGCTGGAACAACAGAAATCTATTTAACACAGTTCTGGAGCCTAGCAGTCTGACATGAAAGTTCCATCAGGACTGGATCTCTCTAGGTTGACAGAGAGTCATCTCTTGCTGCCCCTTCACATGCTCTTCTCTTTCTGCAGATGCACTTCTGGTGTCCTTTTGTAAATACAAAATTTTCTTCTAAGTTCACCAAGCAATTTGGAATGAATTCTATCTTAACATCTTCATTTTAACTTAACAATTACTTTAAAGTTTTTATCTCAAAATACCATAACATTTTGAGGTACTAGGAATCCCTATGCATAAATTTTGAAGGGGATACTATCCAGTACGTAAGTGGGGTCAATAACAACAAAAATGTGCACCAAATCCTAATTGCGGTCATGTAAGATTTACAAAGTAAACATATCAGAGGATGGTTCTAGGACTCTTTCACCCTGCAAACTAAAGAAAGCTATTAGAGAATAAGGGTAGGAGAGAGATGTACTTATGGGGAGTCCATTCAGTGCTGGGGAGCCAACTACCTCCAAGTCCTGGGAAGAAAGATGTAGGTGAGGAAAACTGCCTTCACCCAAAGCCCAGAGAGAGTAGGATCCTTTGGGCTTACCCAGGGACTTGATATGTATATACCTGTGGTTGCAAGACACTATAGCATGGAGTAAGACTCCTACATAAGATACCTATAGTTTGAGCCTATGTTGCTCAATGGCTTTGACAATGAGACAATGAGAGCTACAGTGAGCTCAGCACACACTTCTGAGATGATCGGGGCAAGGGCAAAGGGTTTTTTCCTATGGCCCACATGGACAAAGCTGATGGTAACAATCTAGTCACATTTTTCTAATGCAGGTTCACAGATAGAAGCAGATCTAAACTGAGAGAAAGAAGAGATGCAGCATTAAGTCAAGTTCAGGGTTCTGATTGAGATCTTGGATATAGCTGTTAGTCATTAGGAAAATGCAAATCAAAGAGAAGCCACTTCATTCCCACTAGGATGGCTGCAATTGAAAACTGGAAAATGACCAATGTTGATGAGACCATGGAGAAATTGGAACCCTCATGCATTACTGATGGCAGTCCAAAATGATTCAGCCACTGTGGAAAACAGTTTAGCATTGCCTCAAGAAATTAAATATAAAATTCTAATATGATCCAAAAATTCCACCCCTAGACATACAATTCAGAGAACTGAAAAACTAAGAGTTCCAAAAGCAAACAAACAAAAAGCATACAAGTATGCTCATAGAAGTACTATTCAAATAGCTTAACTGTTGCAGCTGATTAATGAAAGAAATGCAGTGCATCCATACAATAGAATATTCTTCATCCATGAGAAAATTAAGTCTTGATCCATGCTGCAACACAGAGGAATGTTGAAACATTATGCTTAGTGAAAGCAGCCAGATACAAAAGACCATATAATGTATGATTTCATTTCTATGAAATATTCAGAATAGTTGAATTCATAGAGAAAGAAAGTAGAGGAGTCATTGCCAGGAGTTAAAAGGAATGGGGAGTTAGAAGGAATGACTTAATGGCAAGGTGTTAACTTTTCTTTCTTTCTTTCTTTCTTTCTTATCGTCAAAGTTTGAGATACACTTGATCAAATGCCATAATATATATTAAATTGCTTAGCATAGTACCTGGCTCAAAGAAAAAACTGTTCATTCACCTAACAAGCATATATTGATAACTGACTGGAGTGCAGGAACATTCTAAGCATTGGCAATACTGTAGTAAATAAAATTATCAATGACACTAAGCCTGGAGTATGTGTAGAGTTTTTCTTTTCTAGTGGAGGAGACCAACAATGAAGAGATAAGCAAATAAATATATAATTTGGTGGCAAATATTATGTTATTATTAATGGAGCCATTTAGATCACATCCAGCCAAGTTCAATTCAAATAAATAACATGTGTATGAAATGTTACATACATGGTACCACACAGGTAGGGAATGGAAAGTGTCCAAATCTGTTCTCTCTTAGAACAGATCCTTTCCAAAATACCATGCTGATTTCTTACTTTACATGAGAAGTAAATAGTTCTTCAGAGCCAGATACAACAGGATGTCCCCTAAGCCACTTTATAAGCATCACTATCATCATATAGGCACATGTGGGATCCCTACTCAAAGAGCAACAGACTTACATTCCTCCTATCAGTATGAACATCACAACTACTGTTAAGCATATTATTTACCGCACAATAGAGATAGGATCTGTAGAATCTTCCAAACAGGTAGGAACTTACACATAGTAAGTCAGTCTGTTTCCCTAAGATTAATGATTATCAAGCAGAATTCATGGCTCAAGTCTTGCTCGTGTCACTAAACTCATCTGATCTTTAGTGTCTTTTGATTGGGTCCAAGGTCACTGTAGGGAATGGAGGCTTATTAAAGCATACTCATGCACTTGTATGCATAAATACAAGTGTACACCTAGGCATATGCTGCAACATACGAAAGGAAACATATGCTTAGGCTACACCATTAAGGGTGAATCCATACAGTAATAGATTAAAGAGAAAAAAGATGGTTCTTGAAAAAGGCTGCCTTAGGACATGCTCAGGATATGTGTGTCCATCTGGAAGATGGAAATTTCTGTGTGCTTTACCCCTTTTTACTCATTCTCCAGCATTAGTCTCTGATAGCTTTACTCCCTTGATGATTCTTCAGCATGAAACTTGCTGTCTTTTCTACCCACTTTCTGATCTTGCAGAATGCATAAACTTGCTTTTTAACCCCCTTTCTGATCCAGTGGCATGGAAAATATGTTTTGTTCCATCCTGTATCAATAGAAATTCCAGAAGAAAATGAACTTATGATGCTACTAAAATCCCGATTATGTAATACTTAACTCCTCCCTCATGAATCTAGAATGCCCCACTTACTTCACAGCCTTGGAAGAATTTAGAAAATCTTAAATCATTTTTGTGATATATTGTTCAGGCGAGGAGCTCTGGTTGGGAAAGGCCCCATGTCAGCGAACCCTAATAAACTTATTGATAGTTTTCAGTTCTCCTTCCTTCTCAACTTGTGCTTCTGATAGCACATCTTATATATTGCATTAGATATCACTGGATAACAAATCCTATTGAAGTAGTCTTATATCAAATTTTCCATCATATATTGTAATTGGATCATGAAACTGCCTCCTTGCCCACCAAAGAGGATGAACAGGGGTTGAGCTAATTATGAAATATCTTATTTAACCTCCCAACTTAAATTCTTTTCTCTATATCTCTATGCTTAAATAAAATACTCTGTTCAATTGTTGTTATCTGTTTTCAATAGAGGATTAACAAAATAGTTTGAGCTATTTTTTATTAATGATAATAATTGCCAATAACCCAATTGTGAAGTGTAGTACTGACTAAAATGCAATAGTGTTTAAAAAAAGAGATACTGTGGAAGGCTAAGAAAGGTATTCAGAGAATGTGACCTCTGTAATGAGCTTTGTGGTAAAAAGAAAAGTAACATTGGCTGAGATATTGTTGCTCATAAGATACTGAACTGGACTCATGAAACTAACTATATTCCTGGCGGTTTCTTTACTGTCATTTTTGAGAAGAAACTGGGGCTCTGAAAGTTCAAGCAGCTTGCCTAGGATCTCTTGGACAGTATGTGGTGAAGCCAGACCAAGGTGATGCCCAAGACGTTTTTCGGGCCATCTCAGGTATGCCAGGGGAACTGTGAGACCAGTAAGTGAGGAGACCAGATTCTGAGCCTTCACCTTCTTTTAAACACCGGAGATGTATTTTAATGCATTTGATGTTTGGAGCCTCCAGACACATTTCCACAGACTGGCTTCTGATATTTTAAAACTTGTGAAAAACCTTGAACTATCCCCCTGTTTTGCTATATCCAGACAGAAGAAAAATACTTAATATATCTAAAATATCAAGTCTCCTTTCTTTTATAAACAGTGGGATTAGTAATTAACAGATTCATTTCTTTTCTTAGTGCTATTTCTGTTTGTAGTGTGTAATGAGTTTTGTGTGTTTACTGCCCTTGAATGCAGTTGAATTATTCCCAAAGTATCCTATTCAAGCCTCCAGGGAGGCTTCAGTTCTCCTGGAGTATGATGGAGTGTGAGTTCCTAATTCTTTCCACCCCTCCCCTCCTTTTGCCATCCCCTTTGTGATTTTATAGAAGCTAAAATGAGCCTTGCCAAGCATCTGGTGTGCCTTCCCTGGGTTTTGCATTTTCCTATCAGAGGAAGGCAGCCAGCAAGAGGAAGACCTTCCTCCCTAATCAAACTGCCTTCCTCAGCATTCGGGCATAATGGTCACCCCTCCCTAACTTCCATGGCATTCTCTGAATGTTTAGGGCTATTCCAATAGACTGCCACCAGAGAGTCTGAATGGGGAGCTCATTAGCTTTGAGAGCCTGCATATGTCCAAAGAGAGTTGATGTGTAATCCCAACAATTTTCTTTTGTTTGTTCTTTATGTTGTACTCTTTGGCTGAGGTTCATCACACTGGGATCATTAACTCACGCAGAAATGGAAATACCCCAGTGGTATCATTCCAGTCCAGACTCCAGGGAGGAGTGCCATAATAGTTCCTCTCTATCGACAGTGAGTCTGCTTCTAATTAATGACATTCTCGATGCTGTTTTTAGAGGTTCTTCATAGTTCACTACAACATCGGTGTCTCAAGGGAAAAAGAGCTACTTAAAGCCTTACTTGTGAATATAAGTTTGTATTCCTACTTTCCACCTTTCTACTGAATTTTGGATTAGCCTATGCTCTGTGGGTTACCATGAGAAAGCCTAAGGGTACTGTTGGGGCTCAGAAAATAATACCCAAAGCGAAGGCCTCAGAAGCAGTGTCAGAAGTCAAGTTTCTCTCAGACGTTCTTCTGCCTTCCTGTCTCTCACCTGTGATTTTCCCCTGAGGCAAGTCATAGAAACTAGAAATCATTTTCCCCAAGGAAAATTATAGAAACCAGAAACCCTTTCCCGAAAGCCAGTCATAAGACAGAAAGAAAGAAATAGCTCTAACTTTCCCATTCCTTTTTGTGGAAGAACTATCCATAAAGAGATTCTCTGACCTAACTCATTGAATTATAGGACAAAAACAAAAACAAAACAAAACATCATTCCAGAAACTATTCTGCTCCATACTTGGGAGGCAAAAATTGCCCAAATCAAGGGGTCAAAAACACGTCTAAGCGCACAGTCCTTGCTAGATTTCCTCACTCTATTACCACCACATCATAATCTTTTCTTCCAGTCATACTGTAAGTAGCTGTCTATGCTACATTGAAGCTAGAAATGGATAGTCCACCTCGGATCCTTGGGTCTTCAATATGAAGACTCATGTGTCATGTAAAACTATTATCCAATAAATTTATTATGTTTTTCTTTTGTTCACCCATCCTTTGCTACAGAGATTCAGCCGTCACTTTTTATGACAGGCAGGAAAAGGATTACCCCTTTTCTGCCCCAAGAGTACCATATCTATTTTATTTACCTTGACTTCTTTTGAAGTATTTTTGTACACATTTATTAGCTTCATGTTTAGAATATCACACCAAAGATTTTCTTATTGACACAAAGGTTTTGTTTTCCAACATTTGAGAATTGAAATTGCAATTTAAATTCTCCTAGTTTAAAATTCATGCCAAATACCTGGCATGTAGTTGGTGTTTAATAAGTGGAAATCTCCTTTTCTACCTTTTGGAATCTTAATATATCATTACTGCATTATTTGAATTGAATTATTCAGGTAAAATACTGTAGACAGTCAATTGGTTTAAACAGTGAGAGAAACCATGTCAAGTCTCCTCAGCTATAAAGTTGCAGAACTTGGCTCTAAGAATAAAAGCATGACTTGGATAGTGACTTCCTTGTACAGCCTTGTTCTCATTTCTTATTACTTTTATTTCTACTACTGTTCTTGTGATGACTATCACAAACATTAGCTGACTGCTTACCATGAGCTATGCACATTGCCAGGAACTTGCTGTGTACAATTTTGTTTGTTTCTCCAATCATCTTTACTAACTCCTTTTAAAAAGAAGAAGAAGGAGGAGGAGGAGGAGGAGGAGGAGAAAATTAGCCTTAGTAAATAAATTGGCCAAGGTCACACGGGAAATGTTAACAAACCCAAGATTTGAACCAAGACTAACTCTAGGACTCATGGATGTGAAAATTCACCACATCCTACCTGACCACTCTTCATTCTTTCCTCTTCTGCCCCACCTACTCCTCTTATTCCTATGTATACCAATCAGTTACCCATCACTCTGTGCTTAAAGTCTGAAAGAATTGTGAGAATGGAACAGAAGTTGAGAGTAAGAGAAATTATTTGGATGTTTTAATATTCAGAAAGAGAAGGGTTAAGTGGTTATATAAGATGCTTCAGGCAAGATCCTGGGGATTTGGCTGCCAGCTCCTACTGTGTTCAACCATCTCCATTTGTAGGCAAGGTGATAAGTTATGGTCATGAAACAATGAGCGATGCTATATTTCCATCCTCAAGGATCTTATATTTTAGCCAAGAAAATGGGCAGGTACAATACTTATAACATAGAAATACTTGATCTGGTTGGGAGCATGTGCTTTAGAAGCCCAAAGAGTCTTAATCTAATTAAATCTAGGAATCATAGACAATGTTCCTGAACATACTAAGTCCAGACTGACGGTATGATGAGCAATTTCAAGGGAGGCAGTCTGAGTGGGATGGTGAACATCAAGTACTCAATTCATGAAAAGCAACACTGTAGGTAATTTATACATGCTCAGAGTAACTGTGGTCTTCTGTAAAATGAGGTCCAGAGTGGACATTTCTAATGTCCCTCAAACACAGGACCTAGTATACTCTAGCAAATTTTAGGTTCTCTGTACATGTCCCTGTCCCTTTTTTTATGGTAATGGCTAATAAACTGGTCCTAGGATGATATGGATTTTTGTTATGACTAAGAGCAGAATTAAGGGGATTTTTTTCTAGCTGGCTATGGCTACATAGTGAAGAGTCCTGAATAGTGTAGTGTAACATATTAAGCTCTGCCAAAGGAATGCTAATAGTGAATTTCTGTGTAAAATACTTAATGTGTAATCTTGCCCAGAAATTCTTTTTAAAAGATGGTGGCTAATGTAAGTATAGTTCTACTCTCCAAACAATAGACATTAATGGTGGCATTTAAAATATTATGACATGAGGGTAGAAAAAATATTTATGAACAAAAGATTTTTAAAATATTCTTACCCCCTGGATCTTACAATTTTTCCTAATGGGGCTTACCCTAGTACAAAAATGTTCTACCTGAACAGTGTGATACTTCTCTTCATAAATTGGTTAAGGCTATTGCTTTGTCTTGGAAGACTAATTATATAATTGAGACTATAAAGCCCATGTCTGAGAACCATTTTGTCAATGACTCATTTTATGACCTTGAACTCATTGTATGATTCTGACATCAGCTTCCTCATCACTTAGCATAAGAAGTAGCCAGAAGAAACAGTATAGATGAGCAAAAGGTCTGTCCAAAATGACAACACAGGGAATATTACAACAAAAGGTAATATTATTACACGATGATTCTACAGCTCTTTTATCTGTCTAGACATTCTCCTTGACCATAAGTTAAATATCACTGGAAAATGCATTTATCTCAGACAATTAGAAAATATATATATTATATATATATATGTACATATACACATGTACATATATAATATATATATATATATATATATATATATATATATATATATAATATGCACAGTCGATGAATAGCAGCTGGGAGAATTTGGCACCAATAATACTTTTTTTTTTCTATTTGCTAATATCATTTGGCTTGCTCCTCAAATGAAATTTAAAATGAAACCTTTTGGCAATCCACAGTAGCACCATCTAACAACAGTCTCATGTTGGTTCTACTGCAGTTTGATAATTTACAGACTCATTGGACTGAAAGCGACTTGGCGAGCTTCTTTAATTCAATGGTTCCTAAACCTGGCTGAACATCAACATTTAATAGGGACCTTGAAAAATACAGATTCCTGGGCACAGAGCCCTGATGATCAGTCAGTTAGAATTTGCACAAATGGGACCGCGAAAATTTAATCTTCACAAAGCTTCCCAAATGCTTCTGATGTGGTCATTGGCTAAGATTGGAAATCACTGTTTTAATTTATATTGCATCTTTATCTGAAACCCGGACCGTAGTTTTATTTAAATGTTTGTACGTTCATTTGTTCATTCATGCACTCACTCATTCATTTTAGTAAAGATTATCCTGCAACAGAATCCTTCGGCTCCCCACTGGTAATTTTCAGATCTCTCATGGGTGAGCGGCCAGGATATGCTGCAATCAATTTTAGAGAAGAGAGGCTAGAAGAGGTTGTTCAGAGAACGGGTGCTTCCAGGAGTCTGCCATCAGCTACATTTCCTCTTCAGTAAATCCCTCACAGCGAGGTCGCTCTTCCTCCTCACCCTGTTTGATGTAGTTCTAAATCTGCTCATTCCCATCGGACTTCCATGCTTTCCCTAAAGCATAGATTTTATTGACTTTGTTAATGTCCATATGGCACAACAACCATCACTCTTTTACTATCTTAATTAATGTGAAATTCAAAGACAATGTCTGAGATTACAATATTTCTCCATTTAAATCTCCTCAAACTTTCTTAATTAATGAAGCCAAGCCAGACTTCTTTCCATGTTTTTGTGCCCCTAAATGATCTTGCTCCTGTAGGTGTCTTTAACAGCATGGTCCCACATTCCTTCTTAATCTCTGATTTTAAAACCTCGGGTCTGTTTTGTGAACAGGATTTCTCCCTCAGGACATTGACTCTTTTGTTGTTCTGCCTTGTCTAAGAGATCTTAGCTCGGCCCTCAGTTTACTGATCACCTCCTCTTAGAGAGCATCTCTGACCAGTATATTTTATGCCTTCCTCTATAACCTGTAACTTGCTAATTTATCACTCCATATATTTCCTTTGTGGCAGTAATCAGAGATGTTATGTGTCATTTCTTTATTTCATGTGTGTGTTTGTGTGTGTGTGGTACCGGGGATTGAACTCAGGGGCACTCAACCACTGAGCCACATCCCCAGCCCTATTTTGTGTTGTATGTAGAGACAGGGTCTCACTGAGTTGGCTTAGCAAGCCTCGCTTTTGCTGAGGCTGGCTTTGAACTCGCGATTCTCCTGTCTCAGCCTCCCAAAGTGCTGGGATTACAGGCGTGTGCCACCACACCTGGCTTATGAGTCATTTCTTAATGGCTTCATTATCTGTACTCTTTCTATTAGAATATAGATTTTCTGAGGACAGAGATTGTGCATTTCTTCTCACTGGTTCTCAGCAGAGGACCTGGTCCAAATAAGCATACAATATGCATTTGTTGAATAAGTAACTGAGTATTGTGGGTTTCCCCACTGGTCATCCTCGGCTGAAGTCAGTGATAATTTCTTCTCCAATTTTGAGTGTCCTTAAGAAACTCTACTCGCTTGGTACATCTGATCAACTTGAGAGTTATAACTGTACTTAGGCAGAGTGGCTGATGAATTGTTGTAATCATCCTACTAACAAACCCGAATCCTTCTTTCTCCAACATAATGGTGTATCCTTTGCATACTGACTTCAGAAAAAAAGATTCCAGTGTCAACCTTAGAGTGTATTCATGAGAACTTAATATTTGTTAACAACACTTTTGACTTTGACCAGCAAAGATACCACAGCAATTGGATAGACCACTGATTGAAAATGGATTATTATTTCATTATTTGTACACAGCAAATATATATTCTTATGAACTACTAAGCCTGACAGCATTGAGAAAGATTTTAACCTTTTCATATTCATGTTTATATGATTCTAAACATGAAGAATGACATTGTGGAAAAAAATATTGAGGGAAACTGTGGCGTGGAGTAATTATTTCATTCTCTTCTATGATCTTGAAAATGTCATGTCACATATCTAAGTTTAAATAAAATAGAGACAAAACCTAACCCATGGTATTATTGTAACATTCAACATCCACATAAAATATTGTATATGAAAACACTTTACAAATACTAAAACCTTATTCTAACTTAAAGATATATTATATGAATGTGAGCTGCTATCTCTTAATTTAAAAGGAGTTATTAGATATCAGGTATGTGTAATCTTTGTGCCTTATGCAAGAAATAGTGGTAAAACTCAGGTGCACCCATGTTCTCATAGAGCTTTTAGTCTGAGAAAAAAATGCACACACACACACACACACACACACATACACACACATATATTATTGTGGGTTTTGAGAAACATTATGAAGAAATGATATATAAAGTTATCAAAGAGAAATAACACAATTTAAAAATTATCAGCAAATAATAGCATAGCCATGAAACCTATATTGTCCTACAACACCTTTCTATTATGCCAACATTTACTTATTCAATTTCTTACTCCCTATATGAGATGAAAAGAAGTGATAGACATTTCAAAAATGGAAGAAAGTAGACATGTAAAAATCATTTCTAAGTCCAGATTTATACAGTTCATAGAAGACTGAGAAACAAAGGTACTTCCTTGGAGAAGATACATCTTTCAATTTCCAGTTCTACCCACTCACTAAACTTGGAATTCTCCCCTTTTTAATTTTTACCCCTTCTGTTCTTCTTCAACAGCACCTATTTCCTGAAGAATTCTATGCTCCTTTCCTTCTTGTTTGTTTGCTATTACAGTTGTCTTAATCACTTATCTAAGTAATTACAATTTCCTCTAATTCATGCCTGTGTTTCTATTATTTTCTTTTCCAACCTAAGCAATATCTGCTTTTCGACATCATTTGTTCAGTAATAGTTCAATATATATAAATCATGAAAGGAATTGGAAATTTACTACCTGATACTTAACAAAAAGACAAAAATGCCTACACACAATCAAAAGACAAATAATAAATGGAGAAATTATTCACAGCACATAATAGAGAAAAAGGCTGACTTGATTAATATGCAAAGAGCTTTGAAAAATCAATACAAGGAAGACAAATGACCTAATAGAAAAATGGGCAAAGAAGATGAACAGGCAGCCCATGAAAAGAATCATGCAAATGGTCAATAAACATGAAAAAAGAGCACAATTTCACACATAATTAAGGAAATGCAAATTCAAGTTTTAATGAGATGTTCTTTGTCACTTTTCAGATTGGTGTAGATAAGAATTTGAAAATACTGCATATTGGCAGTGGTTGACAATACCAGATCTTCAATAACTGTTTATGAGGTTGGGAATTTGTAAATACATAAAAAAAAAAAATAGTGGTCAGTTTTATTCTATTCAGATTTAAAAGTCCTACTCTAATAGAACAACTCAATTTCTTAGCTTATATCTTACAGAAGCACTTATTTGTTTATGAAAATGTTTTACAGCATTGTGTGTAATATAAAAGAATAATTATAGACATCAACGTCCATGAACAGAAGATTGGTTAACTAAATTTCTTATTTTGAAATATATTACATTATTTGAGAAGGTGCCCAACAAACTGCAAACCTTTTCCCAAAGTTCATAATCAATTGGGGAAAATAATAAGAAATAACATAAAGAGAGAACAAAATATCACCTTTAAAATATCACCTTTCTGTAGAGACTTATTAGATGTGACTGACATCTGCAGGTGGATTGACTTCCAAGATCACTCACTGCAGCCCTGGAACATTAATTACAAGGCAGAGCTGGTTCCTGCAGGGACATCATGTTCCTTGGGATAATACTCTGTAAGGAGCTGCAAAGAAGCATCCCAATCCATGTCTCCCAAGTGGACCAGTCTTGTAGACCAGTCCATTCCAGAGCATGTGAATAAACAAGGAAAAAAAAAAAAGAGGGTCGTCAATATTCTATTATTTTATCTCCATCTGAAACATAGGCAAAATCAGGACTTGGCTCAAAGGTTATACTCTCCCAGAAATATAGATGGTAACAAATAAGTGCCCCCAAAGAAAGAACTCCAAGAAATATATACAAAGTATGAAGTAAGGACATTAAGTGACCCCATTTATTATAAAACATTTTTAAAAAACTTATCTGAATGATTCAGACTGTTTTAGAAGATGAAACAATTCCTAATATTTGATGAGATTTGTGGAAGGAAACTGGATCTACCATTGGGAGAGTGGTTGCTGTCCATTTCATGCTCTGTGTATTAATCAGATTTGTTTGTTTTACGTGCATATGTGATGTTAACAGATTTAAAACATTTGCCTCTACTTGATTGTTGTTACAAAATTAAAAAAACAAAATTTATTTTCCACTTACTTGCTCCAAACCTTCCTTCCATGTTTGTCTCAACTGACACCTGTATGTGAAACCTGAATACCAGCAAAAGTTTACATTATCCATCTGAAGATATTTGGTTAGTAAACAAAACACTCCCCATCAACTCTGCTTATCAGGAAACTACTTATCTACCAAGTCACACTTCCATGCTACTGTTAGCCAAGAAGATAGATAGACCATTTCTCAGAACAATATAGCTGTATCTTTCAAAAACTTTTAGAATGCCTTTTAATCTGGCAAGTCCAACTTCAAGAATTTATTCTAAGCAGCATCATGTATATGAGCAAATATTTAGTTTCTAGGATGTTCATTAAGATATTGTTTTGATTGCAATGACATTTATATTACTAATTGTCCAATATTAGGAAATTGGTTAAATAAGGTACAAGACATCCTACAAAGGAAACCTTGTAAGTGTTAGAATGATAGTGAAGAAAGCACAATGACATAAGATGTTCAAAGCACATCTTTAATGAAAAATACATGAACATAAAACATTATATATAATATAGGTTTATTGTTGTAAATAAAAAAAAAAACAAAGGCTGAATGTTCTCTCTGATAAGTGGATGCTGATCCATAATGGGGCAGGGAATGGAGGAACTTTGGCCAAAGGGGAGGGAGGAGCAGCGGGGAGGCAGGGGGGGCAGGAAAATAGTGGAATGAAGCGAACATCATTGCCTTAGGTACATGTATGGTTGCACATATGGTGCAATGCTACATCGTGAACTACCAGGGAAATGAAAAGTTGGCTGCATTTCTGTACAATAAATCAAAATGCATTCTGTTGTCATACATACCTAATTAGAATAAATAAATAACTTTTTTTAAAAAACTAAATTGCAAAACATGTAGAATAACAAACACTTAAATATCAGTGGCAGTTATCTCTATTTGAGATAATAACCTAATTTTCAGTTTTCTTTTATTTCCCTATATATACATTTTCTCAAATTTCCCTAATAAACATATTATTCTTGTCTGAAGAGAATTACATATGTGAAATGGAACCACCACTTGACCCAGCTATCCCATTCCTCAGTTTGTACTCAAAGGACTTGTAAAATTAGCGTTCTACAGTGATGCAGCAATATCAATGTTTATAGCAGCTCAACTCACAATAGTTAAACTATGGAACAATGTAGGTGTCCTTCAACAGATGAATGGATAAAGAAACTGTTGTATATATACACAATTGAATATTAGTCAGCCTTATAGAAGAATGAAATTATGGCATTTGCAGGTAGATGAATGGAACTGAAGAATATCACGCTAAGCAAAATAAGCCAATCCCCAAATACCAAAGGCCGAATGTTTTCTCTGATATGTGAATGCTAATTAACAATAAGAGAAGTGGCTAGGGAAAAGTAAAGGAACTTTGAATTAGGCAGAGGGGAATGAAGGAAGGGGAGACAAAATAGGGGCAGGAAGGACAGTAGAATGTATTGGATATTATTACCCTGTGTACATATATGATTATATGACTGGTGTGATTCTACATGTACAACCAGAAGAATGAAAAGTTACATTCCATTTAGGTACAAAATGTCAAAATACATTCTACTGTCATACATAACTAATTAGAATTAAATAAAAAATTAAAAATAAAACAATATAGCAGAAGAACGATATCATTATCAAGATTCAGCAGAGGTGTCATCTACTCCTAGAAGTCTTCCCATATTTCTCTATGTTCATTATTTCTCCCTTCCATGGAATCTCCCTCCACATGTTCTTAGACCCCTTACTATATGCCTGACTCCCATACAAGGGGTGAATTTCCTGATAGCAGGTACCATGTGTTATACAACTGAAAAACTCTCCCCAAATAGTGCAAGGAACTTGTATACACATTGTTTGTTGCCCTGAATGCAATTACCTGTCCTAGGTTTGGCTCAATACTAGTGATTATAAAAGCATTGACAGCTAAACTATGTGTAGGGGCCATACATAGAACTGAAATATCCCAGTTAAAATATTATCTTGAGGAATTGTTTAGTTTCTGGATGTGATTTCATTAAAGTGAACACTTGGGCAGCTAATTGAGGGCTACCAATTGCTAGTTCAAAAGGGCACCTTCTAGGTAGATCTCCACCTGTTGAACACAGGCAATGTTAAGGAACAGTAAAAATCAGAGGCCAGTAAGGAAGTGTTCCCTGTCAAGAAAGTTCTGAGTGCTCCATCAATCCAACCCTTGTACAAGTATGGAGTTATTAATAAAGAGCTTGCTAATCTAGCCCCTGCTCTCTTTCTTGCTTTCTGAGGGAATTAAAGCTGCAAGACAAGCCTTGGCAGTTTTGTGTCTCTCTAGGACTTGTTAAATTTCTCTCTCCCTCTTCTCCTACCTCCTGAAATTTTAAGCGCTGATGCTTTATGTTCTGGCTTGTAAATGAAGCCTGTTATTATCATTGAGATAGTGTTTTTATGGCATAAATAATGAGCTCAAACAGGGGAAGCCACGTTGGGTGGAATTACTGCCTGAGCTGAGATGGAAATAATCAATATGTCCTCACTTACAAATCTCATCTGCATGTCAGCTCCATCCTGCTGGCTGTCTCCCTACAGATTCATTTCACAGGAGGCCCAATAAAACATGTGGGTGGCATTGATCTGTTTTATTCATAGCCAGGGATAGAAATGCATCATTTGAAATTAATAGAAGGGCCTCTGTTTATAACCCAACACAGAATGAGTAGCCTGCAAAGCAGACCATCAAGAGGTCTCATCCCACAGAGGAACAGAAGACCCTGGGGACTCGGGATCAGGGATCCATGTTTGAAATCCTCAGTGATCTCATGCTTGTTACCACCCATCACACTACAGGATTTTGCAACTTGAATTTTTTGATTACTCATTAGAACAACCCAAGATGCTATGAACATTCCCAAATATGGCTTGTTTTCCCATTTTTTTTTACCATGTACAAAATAAATACTACAATATTACCTCATAAAATTGGAGGGAAAATCAGAAATATCTATTTCAGTCTTGTTTCTAATCAGTACATATATCCTATATCATAATGAGCAACCAATCCAATTGACTATCACACGATATGGGAAATTCACTGTTCCATAATGCAGCTCAATGTGGAAAAAAATGTTTAAAAATCTTGTGATTATAGAAAGTTTGAGCAAAAGTCATTCCCTTGATATTTCTAGGGGAGATAGTTCTGATTTCACCTAGAAAAACCCCTTATATATCTTCTACTGTAGCATTTTAAGAATCAATCCTTAAAATGGCCTGTGTTCAGCTGAATTTTATGAAATCCCACACATTTCTTTAATTTATTATCAATTATTCTATGTTCTGGCTATGTTAATTCAGTTCTTGGAAGCATGATGTATGCTCTTGACAAGACCTCCTCATTATTTGTCTGAATAGCATATACTCTTCCTTCTGGCCTCAGATCAAATGTCCCATCTGTAGGACCGACTTTCCTGGTTGTCTCAAGCTAAGTCAAATCCCTTTCATACACCTCGGATCCTGCCAAACGTGTTCCTTTGTAGTTCACATTGCATTTTTAAATTTTGAGGTAAATTAATATATAGTTATAAGAAATAATGCAATGAAATCCTTTGTACCCTTTATCCAGATTCCCCCAGTAGCAGTCTCTGGCAAAGCCATAGTACAAGGTCAGAGTCAGCATATCAACAGTGACGCTCATCATCAATTTCATTGATATTTCTCTATTTCACTTATACACAATTGTTAGTGTGCCTTTAGTTGCATGTGATTTTGTTGCATGTGTTGCTTTGTGTGTCCACTGTCACATTCAAGCTACAGCATAGTTCACCAATCCACGTAGTTGCCTTTCATAGTTATATTCGCTTTCATCCATTAGTGCCTGCCCATGAACCTCTATCATCCCTAACCCCTGGCAGCCATTAATATGCTGTGACAATGATTTTTGTCATTTTGAATATTATATAAATGGTATCATAACTCATGCTCTATAAACAGAACCTTCTGGGATTGACTATTCATTCCGAGTAGTTACCATCAGATTAATGAAAGTTTTGTGTGTATCAATTTTTCTTTCCTTAGTATTGTTTTCCTGGTATGGATGTGCTATAGTTTGTTTTCTCTTTTACTACCATTGAGCAATACTTGTTTGTTCTATTTTTTTCAGGTTTTCATTTCAGGAGATACAAAGAAGGCATTTATGAACATGTAGCTATAGACAAATGTTATCCATTTGAGGAGGAACAATGCCCAAGAAGGCCAACGTTGAGTTGCATACGTACTGAATTTAAAACTTATATATTTGAGCTATATAATCCACTTAGAACTGTGTTACTTAATTCAGCTGAGGGTTCAGTGACAGCTAAAGACAAAATCTCTGGCAACTACCATCATGCTTGACCCTTAATTGTTATTAAATTAATGCATATAGGTATGTTTGCTATAGTTTGGTCTTAAAGGTCCCCCAGAGGCCCAGTTATTAAACAGTTGATCCTTAGTTTAACACTACTTGGAGGTGGTACATATTTTAAGAGATGAGGGTGGGAGTTCTTTTTATCATTGGATGTATGACCTTGAAGGGGATAGTGGAACTGCGTGTCTCCCTCCTCCACTCTCACATCAGAAACATGAGGTGAGCAGCTGTACTCTACCATGATCTTCCCCCATGATGTGCTACCTCATCATAGGCTCAAAAGCAACACAGCAACTCGATCACGAGCAGAGACCTCACAAACTGTGAGCCAAAATAAGCCTTAATAAGCTGATTTTTGTATGTATTTGTTATAGTTACATGGTTTAACACTCTCCTAATTGATGAAGCAGATTGATCTTAGCCCATACTTCTCTGCCTCACAAGTCTCCCTGGGTTTCTAGGAGTATTTCTTTTTCTGGAGCCTATGAGCATCTCGAGATTTTGCAGCTAAGGACTCAGAAGAAAGACGTTTAAATGGGTAACTCCAACCATCCTCTCCTTCCAGGTCCTTCCAGGTCATTTATTTTCTCCAGCATCCTGCCGATATTAACATCTGTTGTATCCTCTTTTTTTTTTTTTTTTTTAAATATTTTTTAGTTGTAGGTGGACACAATATCTTTATTGATTTATTTTTATGTGGTGCTGAGGATCGAACCCAGTGCCTCACGCATGCGAGGCAAGCGCTCTACCACTGAGCCACAATCCCAGCCCCCTGTTGTATCCTCTTAATTCTAAGAAGTTCACTCTGTATAACTTAAAGAGGAAGGGAAAATAATGTATAAGAAGAAATGCCAGAGACCCAATTTTAATAAAAGTAACTTTCATCTTCAAGTTGGTAGAACATGACCTGAAAGACATGTTTTCACCCATGGACATTCAACTACTTATCAGGGAGGGCATCCCAATAGTAGATAGTTACTGTTGACAGTTACCATTAGAAAGCCCTAAAATCTGAAGGTATAGCCTAATTGTGTCTTTTTTTTTTTCCTAATGCTCCTTAACAGTTTCATTTGCTTACTTAAAAACTGTTTGAAAAAAATGCATATCCTCAGTTTATTCTCTGTGCTTCTTTCAAAAGTAATATTTCAAAAGGTGGGCTTTCCAGAAAAGTTCACTACCCATGGAGACCTGGCTGTTTTTGAATCACTTTGCATTACCTTGGTTGGGTAAATCCATATTCCAGGATCTTAGTAGCACAATAAAATAAATAATAATAATAATTCCAAAGGTGGTTTCATGGAATAAGGCAAAGAAAGGTAACTATGCAACCATTAAGCACCATATAAATGTGTATATCCATTTGTGCTCATTTGGTACTGAAATTGGGCTCTTCCAAGACCTTCATTTCAATTCAATTCAATAGAGTTGAACTGAACATCTGCTATGTTTCAGGCATTAAGGGTAATTTTTTTTATACAGCAGGGTGTGGGGTAGAGCTTGTATGAAAGTACAGGCCCTGTATAAATTGGCTAATAGGAAAGAAAAAAATCACAACATTGTAATAGAAAGCAATATAAATTCCAACAGAAACCCGAGGAAGGTCCCTAATCCAACCTGAAAAGAACATGGGTGGCACCTCTGGTCCTAAGGCAAGGAATGAGACAACATTTGGGTGGGTCATGAAGAGAAGTAAATGTCTACAGATGGAGGAAGGAAATTTAAGAAAAGGGACAATGGAAGATCAAAGGCATAGAGAATGAAAAGAAAAATGTAATGAGAGAGAAGGGTATAATGAGTGGCCAGGAAAAGCACCTGTATAGGAAGCTAAGTTTATGTCACATTATGAAGGTCCAATGCATGTAGATGCCACATTTGAGCCTAACATCTGTTGGCAAGAAGAATAATTGAAAATTTTTGAATTAGGGCACCACATGAGAGGTTGTGTTGAGTAAGGTGATTATAGAAACAGAAAGGGTTTGTGAAAGATATGAAATGAATACATGTTTCTCTTGGAGCAAAAAGAAGCAACCATAGAGAACTGGAACAATTGAAACAAGTCAGGATACTACAGGCAGGGTCAGATTGCTAAGGTAGAGGACTTTCAGGATTCTGAAGGGGCTGGGGCCAGGGTGTTCCTGCGGAGTGTCTAATAGGTAAGATGAGGTCATGTGCCTGAACTCCATAGACAGATCCAGCTCAGTTTACGTTCTTATCTTAGGCAAGTGAGATCTCTTCTTTATGTCTTAGAGAGTCAAGCAAGAGTCAGTTGTTGAGTCACAGGTTATTTATAGTTTTCTTTAGTAGATACTGTCAGTGTCCCAAAGTGTCTGGTCTAATGGATACTCCCACCCGCAGGTGCACCACATCCTCACCAATGTTGATATTTCTTGTCTTCCGTGTTTTTTAGTCATTTTGGTAATAGTGGTACGCAATAGTTTTAATTTATATTTACCTGACTGTTAATGAAGCTGACTAAGTTTTCTTGTTTACTGGCCATAGAGATATCTTAGTTTGTAAAGTGTCAATTTCAATCATCTGCCCATCTTCACATTGCTTTATCTTGCTTTCTTCTAATTTATTTGTACATATCACTACATTTGTAAGATGCTGTGGAGAACCCTGAATAGGAAAATATGTAGGTCAAATGCCTTCTCCCACACTGATGCAAAGTATACACATCTTAATGGTATCTTTTGATGAATAAAAGTGTTTAATTTTTTATAGTTCAATCTGCCTTTTTCCTTTGATTTTTATTTTATCTTTGCACTTGAAAATCTTTGCCTAAATCATACTTAAAAATATTCTATTATTTCCTCTAAATCTTTACTGTTTTCCTTTTACATTTAGGTCAAAAGTCCACTTAAAATTTAGTTTTGATGGAGAAGTTCAATAGTTTTTTCAAGTTTTTCATGAAGATATCTAATTAACTCTCCACTCTCTTATTAGCACGATCGTATTTCTACCAAAATTGTGAAGTTATCAAGCTACTGAATTTGTTAATCATTTCTGTGAAATTCTATTGTCTTCTATTGATCAGTTAATCTAAATATCACCCTTATTTTGCAAGTTGAGGAATCTGTGTCTTTGGGAAGGGGCAATGTTCTTTTTTCCTTGTTGGTCCTGAAGTCCTCAGTTTGCAATAAGCCTACAGGTTGACTTTGAACACAATTATAGACTGTTGCAACTTGTGTTATTTTAACATTCTTGGAATGAGATCTGTTTGAAAGCTCCATGCAACTGGCTATAAGTTCATTTTCCGAATGTGTGGAAAAAATGTTTTTACCCATTTTTCTGAGAAGACATAGGTTAGGTTCATTTTTTTCTTCATGCATTATTAGGCATAATGTGCCTGTCCTGATATTTCTTGGAAACTACAGCTCAGCCTGGTCACAGAGAATAATGTTCATGGCTGTGTGGTTCTTCCAGAGATCAGAGTTTACATTTTGATGCTATCCTGGTTCAGGCTGATATACGTGAAAGTCATTTAATCACTCTGTGACTCACTTTCCTGATAGTAAATGGAGCTAATAAAGAACCAATTTATTATTACATATACCCAAGCTAATTAAAGAACCAGTCAGTAAGTCCCTCAAATAATTATTATAATTTTAAAAATGGTGGAAATGCATGACAGCCCATTAAGATGCTCAAAACTCCTCTACATAAAGAAATTATTCTTGTGTGCTGTATCTGTGGCTTCCAGGCTAGCTTGTGTTTTGTCCTGGGTCCATAAAGCACTCAACGAAAGGCATTGTATTATCAAAGAGTCGTAAAGAGTGTGGTGCAGAGAAATTGACAACTGCTTTCACTGCATCCTTTAATTTCAGAAGAATTTATTCTAAAATTTCCAAACACAGCCTCCTCAGAATCTGTCATATACAGATTTTTTTTTTCCAGCTTCAGGCTGCTCTCCTATAGTGTGTTTACGAAACTTGAACACATGATTAAAATGATTATTTTTTTCATTTGAATGTTTTATCTGTCTGTGATATGTTAAATTCTCTCTCCAAAAGTCAATTTGTTTTTGAGTTACCAAAATAGAATTTTGCTAATGTATTAATGGGGAAAAAATGCATGAGATTCCATATGGAGACTTAGCCTCTGGTCTTTCCTCATCTCAACTCATCTTTCTGCTCAAAGTCAGAACCTCCCAAAGCTTGGCTCTCCGCATTTAATTGAAGAAGCGATAGTAGTTCCTTTCTCTCTTCCCTTCTGTCTCAAAATTTTAGTTTGAAATTACTACAGATGCAAAGGAAGTTGACATAGTACATAGAATGTCAAAACCACTTTACCTGGCTGTCTCCAAACATGACATGTTACCTGATTCTAGTACTATATCAAAAGAAAAACAGCACCCTTGGTACAACACTGCCAACTAGATTGCAGAACCAACAGATTGTTTAGAAGATCTGAAGACAGATCTTCACCATTTTCTCTGCATGTGTGCATTTGAGTGTGCCTGGGTGAGTTTTTCTACATGATATAATCTCTTGTCCAGCAACTACTACTACCATGGGAAAAATATTCTACTTGTCCATCATCACAAAAAAATCTACCTTATGCTGCCGCTTTTTTTCATTTACTACAGGTGTGGCAAGTCTCATTAGCTTACAGGATAAAGTTCAAACTTCTTAGCCTCTTACTCAAGACCCTTCAAAAGGGGGGATTTACTAGGAACTGGTCGTGTCTAAGATATTTACTTGGCCCTGATTTACCTGTGAGCTGAGCCACTGTGAGTTCAAAGATTAATGCCCTGGTTTTGACCATGTTTTAAGCCCTCTCAAACTCTTTTTCTTTCTTTCTTTCTTTTTTTTTTTTTGGTGCTGGAGATTGAACTCAGGGGCATTCGACTACTGAGCCACATCCCCAACCACATTTTGTGTTTTATGTAGAGACAGGGTCTCATTGAGTTGCTTAGTGCCTCACCATTGCTGAGGCTGGCTTTGAACTGGCGATTCTCCTGTTTCAGCCTCCCAAAGTACTGGGATTATAGGCTTGCACCACTGCGCCCGGCTCCATAAAACTTTCAAACCAGCTGAGCCTGAGAGTGCTTCTCCCAGACATGCTCTGTTGGGTGGGGGAGTCTCGCCCGGGAGAATATATCAATAAAGCCTTGCTCAACAGTTTTAATTGGCCTCCTTTCAGTCATCATTATCTGACTTTGTATCTTGCATATTAACACAAATTTTATTCTATTTTTTACCCTAAATTCCATTTTGTAAAGTTTACAAATTAGCTGGGGTTTCATAAGAAGGTACCATTTTTAGTTTATAAGATAGAAACTTGAAGTGTAAGGCTGAAGTATCCCACGATTTTTCAACCCACCTTCTTTTTGCGCATTGAGTTTAGCTGCAAATATCCAGGACTGTTTGCTGCCTCATTCTGACTTGCAGTGGATCCAATATAAATAACCTGCAAAAGGAAGCATTACTAAAAAATAAGTATTATCAATTAGCATACAAACGTGGAACTGCAGAAGCTCTTTCTGGTTAAGAGTTCCTGGGAGAGCACACAGCCCACAGGCAGGAACAGCGCTAAACATGTAAGTTTACAACTCCTCCGGGGGACTTGAACAGAGAAAATCAACTCCCTATTTATTAGTGGTCCTAAAGCAAGCCAGTCTTATTTGCCTGTAAACTCATTTGGAAAAAAATCCTGATGTGGGTGGGGGACATTCTATGGGTAACGTTAAGAGAAAGCTGTTATCCATTCTATACTTTCTATGTTGACCTCTAGACAATGACAAAACGTTAATCGTTGGCAGATCCTCTGCTCAAATTGGAGACTGAATGCTCTATTCAAACTAAATGGGATGAATTGTCTTAAGAGAAATGCTCGTACAATCATCTTGCCCTCTGCTCTTCTGGGCCAAGTAAGCATTACTTTGAATGTTCAATGGACCCCCGGGTGTGGTGTGTAGACAAGGCCCCCTATCATTAGAACCCTTTCCACAGAACCACTTTATCCCTCTCTTTGCTTCCCTTGTGTTCTCTGTTTCAACCATCTAAAATGAGTACTAATTTCCTTAAAACCCCATGCCAAATCATGGCAGCAGCCTTAGCTCATGCTGCTTCCCTCTGCCTGGAATGTCCTGATTTACCACATTCAGCCAAAGCCCTCTGTGTTTTCAAGACTCACTACAAAATTTTCCCTTTTTTTCCCCCCTGCTGCTACAACAAATTATTCACTGCCCCTTTGGTGGCCTCCTTTTTCCATGGATATATTTTGGTTGTGGAATCTAGGTCATCTTTGTTGCCTTTTAAAACCATTTTTGTACCGTCCACATTTGCACCAATGCGAGGCTAATAGCCAGCATCATTGACGTCTAGGAATAAAAGAAGTGAAGCTTGGTGAGGCAGCCAGTAGCTGCAGATCTATGTTAGCTTTACAACATTGCACCAGGTAACCTGAATGTGATCAGCTCAGTGCTCTTTACGTAAGGAATGCTGAGGAATAAATGAGAAGGTGAAGTGTAAAGAGTTGGCATATGTGGGTGTTTGATACCTTGATACCTGCTAGTGCCCTTCCTTTTCTGACTTTGAGTTGTGATGACTAAAGCAGTAACTGCATTAAATAAGGCTACATGGTATCACTGACCAGAAGGAAATAGGGAACATTAAGAGGGACCTAGCCCAACACTGTGTGTGTGTGTGTGTGTGTGTGTGTGTGTGTGTATGTGTGTGTGTGTGTGTGTTGCCAAAAGACAATTATGTGTCTACAAGACGGGAGAGAAAATCCTTTGCTTTTAGAAGAAATATGTTTAGTTCAGTTATATCTTGACTTCATTGTTGGAGAGTGAAAAATATTCAGATGAAGGAAACAAAATGAAGCAAAACACTGTCCTCTCTGTCTTTAAATGTAGCTATCTCTCTAAAAGTAGATGCATTTCCTGGTGTCTACAAAGACCCAAATCAGCTCCTGTTGATCACATCTTCCACCATGAAGGGCTCTTCCAGCACCCTTCAACAATATGGATACCACCCCTGTGGACACACTGGACTGGACTCACCTTCAGCAAAACTTAATTAGAATCCCCACCTCATTATTGGACATAGGCTGAAATATTCAACTCACTCTGAGCCAAGAGCTTGACAGGAGACATAAACTCTGGAGAGTATAGAAGTACTGTTTTTCAAGTATGCTGAGGGGAGCAGGGAAATTCAATCTGGATTTCACAGACCATTACCTCTGGGGTATGCAATTGGGTGTTAGGAGAAAGAAAAAAAAGGCTCTTTAGTAAAATATGTGTGGTAAATTCTAGTTTAAATAAAATTGCTTTTAACTAGTTTCCCTATTTCAGGATTTCTCAAAGCCTATAAAATGGTAATGTGTTTTGTGACTCCCCAAGATACTATAGTAAATACATTATTTTGATTTTTTAGATCATGGCAAACCCATGGGGCATACTTGGGCTTATGTGTCATATAGATTCTGAAAAAGATAGGTTTTAAATCTGGTTCCACAAATGACTCTCTTTGTGACCTTGGTTAGAGCACTTAACCTCCCTAAGCCTCTCTACTACATATGTCAACTTAAGTCTATTTATAAAGGACATTGGTACCTTTACTCTCATGTGACCAATGAATAGTCCCTATCCTTGAGTCTTATTGAGCATGGTACTTATAGAAAAGAAATGGCATACTAAAAAAGCGGGGGAGGTGGTTAAGGAGAGCTCAGTATAGGGCTTGTTAATACTCAGGTAAATAGGGTTGAGGAAAACCAGAAATGATTGAGAAAGTACATTAGTCCTGGCAGTAGCATAGCATTGTCCATGCTCATGAAAAGATGTGGTTTTAATCAATTTTAGGAACATACACAGGTTTGTAATTAGCAATAGCAAAAAGACACCGAACAGGAGCAGTGGCTTCTTAAAAGCCATGAAGCTAAGCCACAGTAAGTCAAAAGGAAGAGACCTGAGAAATAAATACCTAATCTCATTCTGACCCAGACTCCAGAACTATTGCCAGTGACTCCCATTGGTGAAAGCCACAGAAGCCACAGGGCAGAGCAGCCCACTGATACAGTCAATAGAAGTCAGTCTCTTGGGGCACATTGTGTGGTTACAAAGGATACGGAGCAGGTCTGCAGTTGCAAACAGTTGGCAAGTTGTCAATCAATCCTGTTCGTAGACAAATCAAAGGTAAGGGAGTCAGGGTTCTGGTGCGAGCGAGTCTTTGGAGAAATTGCAAAATTCTGCCTCTGAGGGTGATATCGAAGGCAACTTCCCTGAGTCTCTCCAAGTGGGGCAACATGCTGCTAAGTGTTTCAGAGGGTTTTCCCTAATTTGGAGAAATCAAATATTTAAAAGCAGATCCACTTTGAAGTCTCGCAGCAAGCAGCGAATCTGGGACTTGATAGATCCAGTTATTAAAAGTCAGTCCATCTGAGCAATCTGTTTGCCTGCCTTTCTTGCTGTGTTGGTAATTTTGCAAAAACTGCTGAATTTGCTCTTTCTCCTCACAGCAGATTGTAGACAGAGGAAAGAATGTCTGTGGGTTGTCCATCACCGTTCAGGAAGAATAGGAAGAACCCCCCCTCCTCTCTTTCAGCTCCTCCAACCTTCTCACTCTGGACATTTAGAAAAGATAATTATCATTAAGCAGGAAACTGAGCACATTGGTATTTTCTGTTGATGAAAGCAGAAAATGACCCACATTCTTCCTCACTCTTGGTTATCTCACACATGCATAAGCTGTGGCTACAATCTCTAGTTTGCAGTTCCAGAGGGAGAAATCTTCAGTCAGGGAGAGCTCTGTGGCCTGTGAGATGAACAAGAGACTGGAGGACTAAGGGAGAATCTCAAAGAGTGATTGAAAAGGTAGAAAAGAGAGTGTGTGTGTGCTAAAAACCAGGGATGGAGGAAGGGAACTCAAATGCCTAGAGGAAGATGAAAAAAATAAAAGTAAATAAATAATAGTCCATTTTTCAAAAGTGAAACTTAGTTTCTGGCTATTTATTTTCAAGCATAAGGCCCCAGAAACTAAGAATTCGTTTGCGTCTGTGTTTCCATTTAAATTATTATTGAACTATTGGGCACAATTAATTGTGAATTATACCCAATAAGTGCCTACCATCACCAGCACTGAAGAGAACGCTCACCATATGCCAGATCATAAATGTCTCGTACCCACAGGAGTGACTTCCCTCCTCAGCAAGAATCTATTCGTCCTATTCTTAATGAGACTTGCTTCACTTTTTTTTTTAATAAGGCATTATTTGAAGCAAAGAATGTGGAAAACTATTACCATAGTCTTGGGAAGACATATTAGAATTGCAAGCAACCTTGACCAATTTGAAAGACAAATTTGTTCTGATATGAAAATATTTAATAACAAGGAAAATCACAGAGCACATTGTGCTGGCTTAGAAAAACCTCTCAAAATCTATGCTAGATGAGCCTAGCCATTACACAGAAAACATTGACAGAAAAACATAAGCGTATAAGTGAATATCAGTACTTTACTCAGAAAAACAGGGTTGTACAACAAATGTAAACAGGCATGCAGATGCTTTAAAACCAAAGAGGGAGCCTGGAGTGGTGGTGCAAGCCTGTAATACCAGCACTTTGGGAGGCTGAGACAGGAGAATCACAAGTTCAAAGCCAGCCTCAGCAACGGTGAGGCACTAAGCAACTCAGTGAGACCCTGTCTCTACATAAAACACAAAATAGGGCTGGGGATGTGGCTCAGTGGTCAAGTGCCCCTGAGTTCAATCTCTAGTACCAAAAAAAAAACCCAAAGAGGGAAGGTCATACACACCCTTCAAGTTCAACACCTAGTTCATATATTGTACTAAAGTCTGTCTAATTCAGAGGCCAATACAACACATGAAAGAATGTTGAATGAATGATTTTGAGTTTCTATAGAGAGGCACAATCCACCAATAGAGTAGAAAATGAATTATTTCTATCTAAGAACCAAAGATTCCTAATACTGTTCATTACTCTTTCTCCGCTGGCTCTCGGACCTCCACCATGTGAACACTGCCCATCAACCTCTAACTGAGATGATTTTATTGTCACAGTACGATTGCCTGTTGAAATCTGTGGCCTCTGCCAGGAAGATCCTGCTCAGTTACCTCTGTCCCAACTGTGCTACCATCTACAAGCTCAGATGGCAGTCTATACATAGATGAGGAAGATGGAATCCTAAACCCAGCTGTACCAAAATGTGATGGCAAAACCAGACCTGGTTGTGAAATAAAATTATAAAAACTTTATGGTAAGAAACTAATGTATGGGGACAGGGTCGGTTCCCTTCTCTCTCAGCCTTTCTCCAGGAAGCCTACGTTTTGGGTTTTTACGTTTTGAATTATAAATAACTGAGCTAGGAGTCTGACTACTCCCTCTTAAAATATAACAGATGTCTGTGAAAGGAGTTTCTTCTTATCTTTTTCTGTAAGCATGCTTTATGTTAGAGACCTTGCACAAGGCTTTCAGCTATGGGTAGGTTAGGAATTTATTTTAAAAGAGGAAAATAAGCCCCAATGGTAAGATGGGTCTAAGATGATGTCAAATAACCTCTAAATGTGAGAAACTATGGATCGGGGCTCAGGATTTGGAATTTTGTTTTCTACTGGGCCCACAAGTGTAAAGTAAAGTTTGGAGTTCACCTCTTCTCCAAGTGCTGCTTGCTGCTTCTCAGCCAGACCAGTGTGTTTTTAGCAACAACATCACTGTTGACCTTGGAGCTTAGAATAGGTGAGGCTATAGCTTATATTAATGAAGCAAACAGAATGATATGATACCCTGTAAGAGATTAGGGAAAAATAACCACTGATAACAACTTTCCTCCCAATGTCAAGGGCTACAACAGATGTTTTATTATTGATGAGATCAGTTTAAAAACACTCGGACTAAAAAAAGTATGAGGTTATCTGATCCATTGTCCAATATCTTATGTGTTCCTAGGCTGTGTACAGGAACTCTTGAATATGAAGAATTTTCTAATTTCTATGCTTTTGTTACCCCATCCTAATTCCTCTTGAAGTATTTCATATTCAAAAATCCTCAACCATCTCTGCACCTAGCACAGGGCCTGATGGATCCCAAGTGCTCTACAAGTGCTTGATCAGATATTCTGCCAGGGGCAAATATTTCAGTGTGGATTACTTACAAGGCAGATTCTCTGCACATCCTTATGATAATTGTCTTACAGCTTTACCACAAGGGTTAACTAAGATACAGCACATAAAATCATGGATATATGTTGCAAAGAATTTTATTCCATGGACTTGCTTTCTATTCAACCATTTCTAAGACTCCTGTCCTCAACATCATTACTTCTTTTGTAAGAATTGTACTGTCCTTCATTTTGGGTTATAGCTAATGCTTTCTCTAAAACATGGGCATATTTGCCATTACTGGAATCTTTCATTTCCCAGAGATAATGGTGACCAGAGACCAATAAAAGGCCAAATTTCTCATGCTATGGGCTCCTCCTAAAAATTGTATGTTGATGTCCTAGTCCACCTTACCTCAGAATATGGCTGCGCTTGGAGGAAGAGTCTTTGAGGAGGTAATTAAGTTAGCCTGAGGCCATTAGGGTGGGTCCTAATACAATATAATAAGAAAAACTGATTAGGACATCTCAGATACAAAGGACTTTGTGAACACACAGTGAGGAGAGGGCCATCTACAATCTAAGGAGAGAGGCTTCCACAACTACAACCCTGCTGACACTTTGATCTTGAACTTTTGCCTCCATAACTGTGGGAAAATAAACTCTTTGTTCTGTCTGTGATATCTTGTTGTCGTGAGCGGCGCATAATTAACGATTATTTGGAGTCAGATTGTCTTTAAATGCAAGTGTATATTCAATCACAACAATCATCAAATATAATCAATTAACACAAAAAGTGTTGGGTGTGCTGGAGCACCCCAACAACCATTCAATGTGCACTAATTAAACACTATAGGCAAGTCACACAATCCTAGGGCAACTAAACACTACAAGTAGTTCACACAATCCTAGGGCAACCATGAGTCCCAAAATACCTCTGATGCCACGCAACTTCTCTTAGCCAAAGAGCAGACGTTGTCCTTGTGTGGTGGTTCCCTTCAGCTGATGGCTGGACATCAGGGAATGGTGGAGTAGATCTAAGAACAGACACCAAGGTGGCCAGTCTCACTGATGTCCTTGGAGCAAAACCCCTCAATTTGGTAGGACAAGCAATTTAAATGCAATTCCAAGTTGGTGGTGTGAGCTAGTGATTGGTTATACCCAGTTAAAGTCACTGTCCATTGGTATGTCCAGTGAGATAGTATAATCGCAACTGGGCATTTCTTTGCCCATGTCCATGGAGCTGTGCTCCCTATTAATTGTAACCAGTCACTGCTAAAAAGGTGTATGGTTAGGTGCCCCTTATAGTCCCTTATCGACTGCAAGCAGGCATGACTAAGCATGTCAATGGTTGCTATTCCTTATGACTGGCAACTTGGTGAGTCCCCGGCATGTTCCAGCATGTCCATGTCAGGTGCTCCTTACACTTGTCATACCCATCCTATCAGGCGAATGCACCCCAAGACTCCTGGGACTTCAAAGCAGAAAGAGTTGGGAAGCCTACACCCAAAATTCAGCATTGCCACTAGATTACTGGGTAACCTGGAAGAAGGTTCCTCAGGAGCGGGAGCTGGAACTCACAGCTATGTTCTAGCTTCCCCTCATCATTCAAAGGTGATTAACCTTTAGGAGGTTCCAGTTTCTTCACCAAGGAACAGAGAGCAAACTACCTATGCATCAAGTTTAGATGAGAATTCATTACAAAATATATTTTAAGTAATTTGTGCCATGATGAAAATATAACAAAGACTATTAAGCACTACTGTTATGAAAATAATTACCATTACTTTATCATTCCATGCCTCCATTTTAATAAATAGCTGAATAACACTATCTGAGTAGCAAGAGTGGTATGAAGTCAAATGGATCAATGTTGATAAAAGGACATTTTGGTGGTGTGCCTAGGGCAGCAGTGGGAATGGTGTATCCCAAGGACAGACAATAAGGCTGTACATCCTCTACCAAGAACCTAAAGACAATAATAAAATTAATTAATATTTGTTGGGCTTTAATATTTCAGTGATGAATTATCCTTGGCAGGAATCCCTCCAGCCTACCTTCCTTTCAGTATGATATTGTCAACTAAAATAGTCCAAGGAAACATGAAATTAAAAAGAGATTAGTAATGAAGTCAATGTACTTTCATGTCTTCTGAACATTTACTCCACCTAGTGCTTAGCTATGCACTTCCCAAACTATCCTGTTCACTCTGTAGGCTTACTCCTCTAGTGGATCTAAAAGGGCAAGGTCACAAAATGTGAATCTTGCACTTGAAATCAGAGTATTTTCTGACTTGAGAGCTAATCTAATTTTATAATAGTCCTCATCATGGTTTGGGAAAGAGATATCTTCCTTCTTTTTCCTTCCTGGCCAATGTGCAAACCAGAGAAAAAGTCCTGCATGCTTAGCATGAACCCCATATGTCACCTGCAAATCTCCAGTCTGATTCTGATGGCTGTCATTCCTGAGGTGTCCCATTCACTTTGCCCCATGGTCTGGATCTCACTCATTTGGTGATTTATGGACCATGTCAGTGTAATTTAGTGTCTTAATGCTCCCAGTCAAGGACCATCAAATGTCTTCTTAAAGCCTCCGATGTCCTTCAGAGAGAAAGAAGTAGAACTCAAATGTTAGCACTTTTTCTGATCTTGGGTGAAAGTAAAAGTGTATTGGGCAAAGAGCCAACAAACCTCGGCCCCAGCTCCACAACTTATTCACTATGTGACTTTAGGTATGTCAGATCCCCCCCTCTGATCTCAGCTCATAATTGCTGCCACCGTTTGGCTATTAACTTGTTTATAGATTTATCTCTGTCAGATGTGAGTGCCTATAATAATAAAACACAATTCTACAGAGATGATTGTGTCCATTTATTTTAGATTCTCATAACCTATAGAATTGTGTGGTGAATAGCTGATGGACTACAAATGTCCATTGTATGAAAACACTAACAAGTGGAATTCCACAAGGTTCTTTTAAGAGTGGTCCATGAAGGGACTTAATGGGGTCTGAAGTTTCGTGTACATATGAATGATATTCCTGGGAAACAGTCTCAAATTTGCATCTTATTTGAAGAGCCACTGATTTAAACATATGTATGTGCTTATTATCATTAATTTGAAATAAGAAGAATCTTATCACCATGTAAGGCAGATACTGTGGATTGCATAAGCTTAACGCAAAAGAGTAGTTCAGAAGTAGAGGGTATTATCAAAAATTCCTCCCAGAAAGGAATACTCCAGAGCAAAAGTAGATGCACTTTTAGTTTGCATTTCTTCAGCTTTCTAAACATATATCAGAATTTTTAATCTAGAAGGAACCCTGGAGTTCCTCTAGTTTGGTTTCTCTATGTTCAATTCAGGAGAAAGTGGCTCAGAGGAGACAGTGGCTTGTTAAAGATCCAACAGTCAATTTAACTCATGTCTTCTGATTATTTTTAAACCATATTAATCTTTTCTAAGATTTCCACCAACCAGTGGAACTATTTATATAATGACATATATTGCTGAACCCCAAAATGTAAACTGAAATAATGGAATTGTTCTCCTTGAAGCAGGTGTGGGGTTTCTGGCACTGGAGCACATTTCCTACATCAAAGAATGTGAAAATGCTGTTTTGAAATCGACGGGGTTCATCCATGATAGCTTTCACAATATTTTCAATGCAAATTAAAAATGTTAATCAGTTAAGAAAGCTCTTGCATGATTATTAGATGAATGGATACTTGCAGATGAGAAACTGAATGACATTCCTAGTCTAAACCTCACCTGGAAGGTCACAGGAGCATAGAATCTACCCTCCGAGGCCCAAGCTTCCCAGCAGTATGTCCTTGGTTCCTGCATTAGCTGTCAGAGCACACAATTGCCTAGATGGATGATGGATGACATTTCTTAGATTTTTACTTACCCTCAACTGTCTTTGGCATGATATATAAAATGTCTGCTTTTCGGTTACTGTCTCAGTCTTTTCTTGCTTATGGGAGGAATGGCGTATCTCACCTGGGGATTATTATTGTTCAGAGATTCCACTTATTCCATCTTTCCAGACTTATCACCAGAATGGTGATGGAAAAGCTGTGCCAGGCCCAAATCTAGGGCTTTTTAATGGTACCCAAAGAGGAGGCGAAGGGGGCCTGCTTTCAAAATAGAGTAACGCTTGTTTAGATTCATTTCAAATTGCCAATTGCAAGATAGGAGAAAAGGAAGTTTTTCTTTCTTTCCTTTTTTTTCTCCTCTTATAGCAGAAGGATAATTTTTCAAATGATTTTTTTCACCACCTTACCTGACCTTGCTAAAATCCCTTCAACTGGCCCTCTTCACACGCAGAACAATGTCTAAACATCTCAGCATGAACTTCAATGTCCTGCCAGATCTGCTCCCTGCCTACAACTCTAGCTTCCTTCTAAGTCATGCCTGTGGTTGAATCTCTTCATCAATATCCTTCTCTGCCTGTAGGACTCTGAATCCCCTTCATCTCTAGGCCTGAATAGGTGCTGTTTGCTCTACATGAGAACCTATTTCTGCTGACTCTATTTCCTCTCTCCTCTAGCTTCAGATTAAATCTCGCCTCCATCAGTAATCCTTTTCTCTCTCCGACAGAATGTGTAATAAGTCCCACTTTGGTATCCTTCCCATGAGATGGCTTAACACACTAATGGGAATGAGTTGCTTCATTGTCTGTCTTTCCTGTTAGACTTGAACTCTCATAGAGGTGGAAAATATGCTCATCTTTTGTGTGCATATATGCATTTATACATATATATATCTTTCTTATAATAAAATCTTATTTGTAATGTATATAGTATTCTAACTATTTATAGTATTATATATTTTCTGTATGTCCCTTGATATATCTTTCCACAACATGAAGTTTTTTTAAGGAAATAGTCTAATTAATCTGATTTACTTTTGCCTACATGTATGTAAGTTAAAATGAGAACTTTGTTCAGTAATCATGATATGTCATGTATTTCAACTTAAACTGCTTCTAGACTTTATACTCAATACTTCCATAATTCCAAATTCTATGGCTTCACTTCCAACAGCAGGTTTATCAAATGACTGATTTCCTCAGTATTGTGTCTGCAAAACCCTTAGTAGCCATTAATCCAAGACTGTTTCCTTTTCATTTTAAAAACTCACGTTTCTCCAAGGAAAATTCAATCCATTTAATCCTCATTGATTGGCATTTAGTGCTGCAAGATGATGTTTTGTGAGAACTCTGGGTGTCTAACCAGCACTGTGATCAATTTGTTATGCTTCTTGTCATGCTAATCTTATTTTGCACCTGGAAGCCATGTTTCCCCTGGAGTCTTCTAACTTCATTTAAAACCAATGTCATCCCTAATTTGACGATGAAGAAACTGAGGCATGAGCTATTGACTGTCCTATATTATTCTGTGTTATTTACAACTCTGCACTACAGGAATTCCAACAAAACAAATCTCATCCTTTTCTTTTAATAGATAGCATGTCTTATTTTTCTTTATTACTTGCATTTTTTGTGATCTTGAAACACTCATTTTAGTTTTTAGATTTCTGACCCTCTCCTGTAAAATGGGGAAGATAAAACTTACCTTAAGAAATATGTATAAAACTGTATTAAAATGATTTATAAGAAATGACCCAATATAGTTCCAGGTATACAATAAACACTCATCAAAAATAGCCTGCAGGTGTGAATAAAGGAGGAGGAGGGACAGTGAAAATACATTCTGCCAAGCCTATTGTAGATTCTGTCAGTATTATCTGAAGTTTATTTTTTTAATGTAGTTTCTTATGGGCCTTTTCAGACTAAAATATCAAGTTTCTGGGATTGAGATCCAGGATTCTGCATTTTAAAATTCATTTTTACTTGATGCTTATACATGCTTAAATTACTGGTGTTTTCATCATGTATTTTAAAAGTCCATAGAAGTCCTAAAAAAGCAAGTTAACCAAAAAGCCAGACCATTATAAGGGAGCTGCAACTAAGTGGTGAAGTATTCAACCAATGACACAGAGAATGGAATCTGGATTATACTGAGATTGGCCATAAGAATCTGTCCCAAGAGATGGGGGACATCAAATATGAATGAGTAGGTGTTGGGACTTGCTTAGATTCCTGCATTTAGATAACACACTCCCAACTTCACGGCTTCTACTTCACAAGGGTCTAAGAAAGACACTATGTCTGCTTTTTAAACCAAGAATATTTGATTTGTATTTTAAGGTAATTTATTTTTGTTACTCTTACATTCCATTGTGATTAAATTAGTTGTTCTTTTATATTAAGCTACCAGGAAACTTAGGGGAAAAATCATGGCATATCATTCCCAGATTCCTGGCATCCTAGAGATTTTCCCTTATCCTGTTTTCTTGATCATCCAATTATAAGTGTTGGTTTATAATGTTTTACGTATCTTTGAATGAAGCTCTAGTTTTTTTAAATAATACTAATAATGTGAAAACAAAAATTGAATGATTAGTGAAGTCCTCACATTATAACTTAGTTTATATAGTTAATACTAATTTAGTTCTTAGTCTTGGTAAAGTACAAAATCCCCAAATCCCAATTTAGATTATTATAAGGATACATGGATGGCTTAGGTAGTTACAGGACCCTCAAGAAAGGCATAAGCAATAGATTCCTGTTGATGGACCCTCAGGAAAGGCATAAGCAATAGATTCAAATATTTCTGTACATTGAAATCACTCAGAGAGGCTTAAAATCCCTGATGCCTGTGTCCCAACCACAGATTCCGGGACTTTGTTGGTCCAGAGTACAGCCCATGCCTTAGAAAACTTAAAACATTATAAGTTGACTATAATGGACAGACAGATTCAGAGACCACTGAATTAGAAGCAGAAACTGGAAGGGCTTCAGGATTATTTTTTATTTAATCACTGATTTTTCTGCTTGAATTTTTCACTGCCTATAATGATATCTTTTTAGCTCCTTGACTGATATGTTAGAAACCATGGGCACACCCAGATCTCAACATTTTATGTTATAGGATCAATCCAAAGAGATGCCCAGTCCCAATTCCATATTCCAATGACAAAAGATTGAACAATCTATCATGGATCTATTATCCCATTTACAAATAAGTGCTGGGGTGTGAGCAAGGTAACTTCAAACTTGAATCGTGGTTATCTAGTCTTCTGACTAGGAGAAGGGGATGGTTTCCAGAGAAGGTAGGGTTACTATTAGTCGGGAATGTGAAAATAAAATGTGCTTATTTTAATATAAGCTGAGGCTTATGAAATCATCCAGTGGTTGACAACATGACTTATTCTCTAAATGTGGACACTCCTGGGCTCCATATATCTTCTGGGTTATCTCCAGAGTCACTATCAATAACAACTGTGATGCTCATAACAGGCATTTACTCACGGCTTATTAAGTACTAGGCAACGCATTAGACATTTGAAGCAGTCATTAATTTGAGTCCTATGAAGTAGCATTAGTTTTTCCATTTTAAAGATGAGGAAACTGAGTCATTAGGAGGTTAATACCTACTGAAGATGCTCATAAAAAAATGGTGATGCAAATTTTCCAGCCAGACTGACTGATACTAGAGCAACAGTCACTTACCATTACAATGTGATAGAAACAAACATTCCCTTCTCAGAGATCCTGCCAGGAAAACTCAACCACTTATCATTGATGACTGAGTTTCCCTAAGTGCTCACTGTCTGAAATGACCCTGCTTCCACAGCAGCAGCATATTGGAACAGCTCTTTAGACCTGTCTTGAAGATCCAATTAACTTATTCAGTTTGAAACATTCAAGAGTAAAGAGATTATACACTCAAAATATTGGAGACTTGACATATTTGAAGAATATGAGTCAATTCCCATTTCTATTCCCTATAATACCTCCTCTATATTCATTTTACAGAAGCAAGGCCCAGAGACTCAATGAGAACAAGTCACCTATCTACAATCTTGGAATAAGTAAGTGAAAGATTCTTAAACTTGAGCAAAAAGTCACCATGAGATAATATAGTTTGGGTAGGTAAATTACCTAAAGTACTTTGACACTAAGCTATAAAGATAGAATTTTATCTGCCTGAAAATTAAGGCAGATAGACCTTGCCCTCCTGCTATTTGTGTAACAAATCCCAAAACAGCCCCACGTGGCTAATGCCCATCCTTGGAAGAATGGACTCTTAGGTCCCAGGACTCTCTCCATCCACTCATCCATCTGAAGCACTGTGTTTATCAGAATCTTGCAATGTTCAGTAATTAAATGCTAATTCATTTGGTGTATGCATTCATTTGCTTTATAGTTGCTTCCTTATAAATATTTTTATTACTTTGTTAATAATTAAGATTAAAACAGTTTCCAAAAATATTTCTTCACTGAAAATGAACAAGAAATAGTGATGTTCAGAGTAGCTCTTATCTCTCTGTGTTAATCTCCTCATGTCTCTAAGATTTTTTGAAAAAAAAAAATATGTCTCCATCATAGCAACCTTACATTCCTGCTTATTTAGAGTCTTATGGATGAGGCCATCATGAGGGGGCCTCCTGAATGCTCCTGCCTTTGACTAGAGCGGGGATGGGGTGCCTTCCAATGGAGAGATGCTACCACCTACCACCACCTTTTGACCAGAGAGGTCTTCTTGGTGCTTAGCCGAACTGCTCCTCAAATGCTCTCCAGTGATAAATGCCTAATAGCCATACTGATCACCTAAAATGGAATCAGGCAATATGTGAAGACTAAAACATTACAAAAATTAAAAAAAAAATCTTAACTATTGCAGATGACTAAAATATTTTTAAGTGGCTATTGAAAACTGGGTGGTATCATTTTTATTGATTGTGTTACAACACATTATAGCTGTACTGCTCCTTAAAAGCTTAAATAAGATCAGTTCATGGTTACCCATAATTAGTGTACACTAATAACCCTATCACTCTAAACCATTTAACTTCATTATACATATTGAACTTTACTGATAAAGGTCTCCTATGCTAAAAGGGGGATTAGGGGGGCCTCCGAGGAGTGGGGAGAGAAAGGCTGGGGAGAAGGAGGGACCAGCCTGCCTAGACAGACAGCCAAACAAAGGGGAAAGTCTCCCGAAAGTAGGAGGAACAGTAGGAGAGATAAGAACAGGAAGATGTTTAAAAGTATGGTTAGAGTCATTGGGCTGATCAGACCCTTTGAAAGTGCCAAAGGAACCAGGAAGTGGATATTCCCAGACCTAACTCCATCACACAAAGACAAACAGAGAAGACAATGGCAAAACGAGCTGGTACCTTCACCAGCAAGACAAATGGGGGAACCGCCACAAATTCTTACCGACAGAGGAGTCGAGAGGCCTGTCCCATCTGGGTCGCCATCTATTGCTAAAAGGGGGCTTGGGGGGGGGTGCTACGTGGGTCCTGCTCGACGAGTTGGGGTCCAGAAAAGACGAGGAAGGGGTCTGCAGGGAGGAAGACTCTGGACGGTGGAGGTCCGGGAGCCAAATTCCTCAGGCCCTGGGGTGTAAGTAAAGAATCTGCTCTGCCCCAGTGAGAAGCAGAAACACCAGAGCAAGATGCAGAAGACATTGGAGCGAGAAGCAGAAAACACCATTTATTCCAGAAAGTATAGAAGCTTAAATACACTCTTGGACCAATCAGATCCAAAGGTCACAAACAAAGGGGTGCTCTTTGGCAAGAGCGCAGTCTATTAGCATAGAATGGGGAAGGATGGAAGCGAGGGGTTGGAAGGTATGGAGAGTGCTCCTACACTCCTACATCCTTCTGTCTACATAAAACCTATCTGTCAGGCCTATATTGAGTCTTCATGCCTTAATGATTACTGGTGCTTAGAAAACCACCTCAGTTTGTCTTTACTTCTTATGATAGAAACTACTAGTTTTTCACCAGCATTCATTCTTTCTTTCTTTAAAAATAATGATGTTCAAGTTGGGACCCTGGTCACTCAACCAGAAATGACATTTTCTAGGGCCTTGCAGCTGGGTATGACTATGGAAGAAACTAAGCTATTTCCAACAGAACATAGGCAGAGTTATGTGTGTGATTTCTGCCTTGATTCACCTAAGTGAAAACAGTTGTTCTTGGTTATACATCTTCCCTGTGGTACCATCTGGAATGCAGGTGAACTTGTGACCAGCTCCAAATGTGTAGACAAGGCCAGCTATGAGGAAGGAGCAAGAAACTACAAGGACCCTGGATCCCTGTATGATTTCATGGAATAGGGTCACTACCAGCAGAAAGTGCTGGCTTGATGATTCACATGTGAGAGAAATCAATTTCCATGTTTCTAAAAACATTTTTTTTACTATTGTACTCTATGCTTAATAAAAATTGTTAGGTCAGGCCACGGTCCAGGATGTTCAATTAGGGGGACCGGTCAGCAGTTGCAAAGCAGAGCTACAAGCCAGATGCTGACATCACCAGTAGACACACCTCCTGTCAATCAGCAGGTTTTTCCTGACCTATCCAGGAAGGACTCTGGTCTTCTCTTCCTGCCCCCAAGCCCTCCCCTTCCTGACCCTGCCCTTTCGAATTCTCTGTGCACGGAAGCCCCAGCGCCATTCCTCCTGACACACTCTGATGGACTGGTGGATTCGGCCGGAGATTGTATTTTCAATAAAGTCTTGCCGAGCAGCTTAATTCGTCTCTTCCTGGTCATCTAATCTTTACAAAAATAATATCTGTGCTGGGGTGTAGTTTACTAGTAAGTGCTTGCCTGACTGTATTTCAGGCACAGAGAAAATTATAGTATGCATGAGGCCCTGGGTTGAATCCCCATTACTACCAAAACAAAACAAAACATAAAAAGACAAAAAAATCTTCATCTCACCTATTGAACTAACCTGATTCTCTCAGATGATAAGAGGAAGACATTTGTTACTTTTCTGTGTTACAAGGATTAGGAAAATTAAGCTCATACATGATAACTGATTTGCAGGCTGCTAGTAAACTGGCTCAATATCTGGCACCTAGCCCAAAGAACTTGTTTATGGACTATATAATCTCTGCTTTGTGTAAATCATAGTGCATGGTGAGATTTGCAAAACAATGTGTTTTTAGCCTCAGAAGAGACCTTGGAATCATATTAATTATGGAATAATTATATTATGCATGATAATGAGTAGAATGTAAGACAATTATAAGAAATACAGATCAAAACTTTTTGACAAATGTTCAAAAGTAGAGGAGATTATTTCCCATTGGGAACATTCTAGTAAAGCTCTACAGACAAGATAGATGTAGAATCAAGTCTCAAAGGATTGGAGATAGTTGGATATTTACCAATGGTTAAGGGGTGTGGAAATGTATTTCAGGCACAGAGAAAATTATAAACAAAATTAAAAGATATTTCAATAAGTATAGATGTTTTCATGTTAGGAGGTGGCTTTGCCTCATGGATGTGTTCACATATTTTGTTGACAAATTTGTTTATTGAGAGATACTAGCCATGTAAGTAGGCAAAGTTGCTTAATATCCCTCAAGGACTCCATGCTTCCTTTTGCAAAATGGGAACAAGAAAATCCACCTAGGGAAAAACATATAATAGTATGCATTTTGCATGGTTGAGCTGTTATTCTAAGATCTTTCTTCAAACTCTGGATGAATGTATGCTCATCCGCTGATGATTTAGGATTGTGCATAGGATAACATATGCATAGGTTTCACTTAATACAAGGTAAGGATTCTAGAATATTTTTCTTGAATAAAGAAATGAATTAATACAAACAAAGAAAATGGATCAGATGATGCCCTGAGCTCGACTTCCTGTATCATAATTCTCATCTTTACATGTTGATATGTAAATCCACAAATAAGTTATTTTTATTTGTTCTAATTAGTTTTACATGATAGTAGAATATATTTTGATATATTATCCATAAATGGAGTATAACTTCTCATTCTTCAGGTTTTACATGATGTAGTAGAATTACATCGATCATATAATCATATCTGCACATAGGATAGTAATGTTCAATTCATTCTATTATCTTTCCTAATCCCACTCCCCCTCCCTTCTCTTCATTCCCCTTTTTCTAATTCAAAGTACTTCAATTCTTCCCTACCCAGCCTTATTGTGAAATCCGCATATCTGAGAAAACATTCATCTTTTGGTTTTTGGGATTGGCATGATGTTCTCCAGTTCCATCCACTTACCAGCAAATGCCATAATTTCTGTCTTTATTATGGCTGAGTAATATTACATTGCATATGTATACCACATTTTCTTTATCCATTCATCTGTTGAAGGGCATCTAGTCTGTTTGCATAGTTTATCTATTGTGAATTGAGCTGCTATAAACATTGATGTGGCTATGTCACTGTAGGATGCTGATTTTAAGTTCTTTGAGTATAAACCAACACAAATAAGTTCGTGCTTCATCTCTTTATATTTTCTCAGGATTTTTGTTTGTACATATTAATATTGTTGTTCTTGTTATTGTTATTATTACATCTTTTCTCTGTCTAAAACAGAAAATTCTTTCATCATCCCCATACTTTTGTAACACCACCAAGGAGATTTTTTTTTCTATCTGGTTTCAAAGAGGATTTAGCTTTCCTCTTCATTTATACAGTCAATGTTATGACCATTGATGTTTTCCAACTGCATTTTTTTGTTGCTGTTATTGTTTTGGGGCACTGTTGAATCCCCTGTAGAAAGGAGAAAACATGGCAAAGCCTGGGTTTCCTTTGACACTGAAGTCAGGAGTGGGTCATGAAATGGTGGATTTGTGCTGGGTCTGATGCTAGATGGTCCAGGTACTTAAGCAGTCAGAGGAGAAGAACTAGGATCATTTGCAATTACCTACAGCATCAGCAGCAACCCTTCTTTTTGTCCATGTTATTTCTAGCATTACTGCACTATTTCTAGGAAGTAAATCCTTCCCACTCAGTGGACTGAAGGAATTTGAGGAGGGCTATTTATTTTGTTTTATATTAGTTTGTTTGCTTCCCAGATTTCTGCTCCCATTATGTTTTTTTTTTAAAGTCAAAACAATGATTTAAAAATGCAATTTTATTGTACCTTTTGAGTGTCTCTTAATAAAACCTTTAATTGTAATTCTTAAAAGTTTTTTGATTCATGATTTCATTGAGAAAAAATAAATTACTTTCCAAAAGCGCAGTGCACACCGTTTTAGGAGATCTATTAATTCCCAGAACCTTACCCTGTTTGTGGACTTGGCAAGTTACTAGTCAACTGTGTGATCTTGGTAAACTGCTTTATTTTCATCTCTAAATCACGTTGTGTTTCCTAGTAAAATGAATTAACTGAACTAGACGATTTCTAAGACCCATTTTAGCACTGTTATTCTATCAAAGAAAATGAGATAAACTGTACTTGTGCAGAACTAGGTAGGTGGCAATTAAGTGCTCTGTGGATTGAAGAATTTAGGGACTTCCAATAACATGCAGACTGGACTATAACCTGGATATTTTAGCTGCTCTTCTCCTTTTTTGATAGTTTCCTATTTTATGTAGGTTTTGGGAAAACAATACTTGTATCCGTCCCTTTCTTTGGCCTGCTGTGCAAAGAATTCTACAAGGCTCATCTCTCTCATTCTTCTTCTTGTCTGTCCTTCACCACTACTGCTCTGCTGGCTTGCATTCATATACTATCAGAAGATCATTGCCATGCCTCTATTCTGTTCTGCACTTTCTCCTGCCCAAGATCCTTGTTCTGCTTATAACACCTTCCCTGTCAACCATTCAGAGTGAACATTTTATTCATTTCCTATTTTCTCTGACTTTTGCAGATACTCACTCTCAGTATTATTATTCTGCCTGGTATGATGAGCAGAGAAGTCATGAGTCTCTGGAGTCATGAACTGGAGAGCTAAGGTTAAATTTGTGACAATAAAATGTCTTAAAAAGATCTAGGTTTTGGTGGTGGTGTTATATAGAAAACAATAGAAGAAGAGTTAACATGACCCTGAGAGGTCATGGTTTGGTGTGGAATGTTGCTATTGATAAGGTCTTAGTTGAAATTTATTCTTTTAATCATATTTTTAATGGTTTGGGTTGAAAATCTCCCCTAAGGTTTTATGTGCTCAGAAGTGAACTTTTGGGAAGTGATTAGATCATGGGGTCTTTGACCTTATCAGTAGATTAATCCATTATTAACTGAATTACCTACAAAGGGATGAGACCTAGTTGGAGGAAGGTGGTCACTGGGGTATGCCCTGGAAGGGTTTGTCTCCTTCCAGGTGAGCACACTCATCTCTCTTTCTCTAGGTTTCCAGGCTTCCACAAGCTAAGCAGTTTTCCTCCACCACACCATTCCGCCATGATATTCTGCCACATCTCAGGCCCAGAGATACAAAAGTAACTGACCATGGACTGAGACCTCCGAAACCATTAGCCAAACATAAATCTTTCCTCCACTTGATTTTCTTGTCAGTTGTTTTTGTTCGAGTGATGAAAAGCTGATTAACACAGTAATCATATTAGAATTTCATATATGTATCTCATAGATAAAATCACTAACTTATGAGTTTTACATAAAATACTGTCTGGAGTTGATGTGTCTGTTTGTAGGAGGGTTGTAGACCCTCCTGGCCATTCTTCCTGGAGTGAACATGTTTGACTTACTCCCCACAGGCTTTAAGTTGAACCTCTAGATTCCCAGGTCAGAAGCTTGGAACTCAACTCAGCTACTTAGCACAGAGGTTCTTTTCCTGCAGATCAATTCTGACCTTCTGTTTTGAAGTTTAAAAGCCTCCAAAGCCTCTTTGGACATCAAATAGCTCTTACCAAATGCCATTTGGGCTATTTAAATGCAAATGAATTGGCAATATTTGGGCTGCTTCCAGTCAGCTTGCACGTGCTTTCCCAAATGAAAGGGGAAGCTGGGCTGAACAATTCTTTGTCCTGGATTGTGTGGGGTCAGATTGCATGGGACACTTGTTAAAAATGACAATACAGATTTTATGCAGGTTATTGCAATGGGAGACAGAGAATTTCTTCAGAAGTCTAAGCTCAACTGCCTTGAAACAAAAGCTATAATTATTTTTTAGCATTTGAATAAACTGGTTAGGAATTACTGGAAGACACTTGTGAGAAGATCAGTCAAGGTGTGTTTGCTAATTGTCCCTCATTGAAGTTAGGCTTCTACTCTCCCACCAAGACCTAGAGATAAAGGTACTATTATGGTTTGGATGGGAGGTGTCCCCCACAAGCTCATACATGAGATAATGCAAGAAGCTTTGGAGGAGAAATAATTAAATGAGGCACTTAACCTAATCAATGGATTAATCCCTAATGGGATTAACTGGGTGGTGACTGGAGGCAGGTGGGGTATGCTAGAGGAAGTGGTTCGTTGGGGGCGTGCTATGAGGTATGTAGTGAAATCTTTCTCTCTCTCTGCTCATTATGTGAGCTGCTTCCCTCTGCCACATGCTCCTGCCATGATGTTCTGCCTCACATAGAGCCCTGAGGAATGGGGCTGGCCTTCTATGGACCAAGACCTCTGAAACTATGAGCCCTTCAATAAATTTTTCTTCCCCTAAAATTGTTCTGGTCAGATTATTTTAGTCAGAGCAGCCAAAAAGCTGACTCAAGCAGGTATTATCTTCCTTCATGATCACATGTTGCCAAGTCCTTGAGGAAGACTTGGGCTATAAAATGGTAAGATGCTTCAAGAAGTTTCCATGTCAAAGAGACAGAGAACTAATTTACAATTATGGTTTCTAAATTAAATGCTCTAAGAGGTCTGAAGCCTATAGTCAGAAAGAAATCTGTCTAAATTTAGTCATACTAAGGGAAACAGTAAGGCAATCTTAGTCACTGGTCTTCAAAAACATTGAAAAAAGAAAAAATAATTCAAGAGTTTTGAGTATTCAGGTTTAAATATATCCTGATTTGGTTTCAAAACAAGTAGAGGTGTATATTCTTATCTAAATAAAGACCATAGTGAATGAGATATATATCTGGAAGAAAGTGAAAGCATCAGAGTTTTCTTTATCTTGCTACCAATTATGTGAGTGACATTGGGGAATTATACTCATCTTTATGGGTCTCAGTTTCCTCATCTGTAAAATGAGATAGTTGACCTCTGTGGATCTCTAAGTGAGACAGTCAGGGATCCCCCAGGGACAAAGGACAGATTCTTCAGGCCTTATCAAAAACTGGATGAGTCCAATCCCCCATTTATAACAGAGACTTAGGCTGCCTTTGCTAAAAAGTGCTGACTTTTCACTTGGGCCTGCTGAGAACCCAAAATAACTAAAGAGAATAAAGGCCTGGCATCTCTGCCTTCACTTTGTATCTGTTCACTTTGCCTTAAACTTTGGGTCAGATTCTTGCTCAACTCTGACATAGTCACTTTAATCATTTAGAGTTTTCATCTAAAACTGCTAACATGCTCCCTTCAGGGCTAAAGATGCCAACACAACAGTAACTGAAATATTTTCAACATATTAGTGACTTCCAGCTTTTGAATCATCCTATTCCAGACCTTCCAGGATCTAGCAGTCTCCGGTCACTGCTCTACACCTTCCAGGAACAGTGGAGCCTTGAGGGTATATCACCCCACTATAAGCCTGGGCCCCTAAGCAGGAGCAACAGTCTCATGGGAATCAGACTGTTCCCATGCTAGGATTACAGGTCTAATAGATAAAAATCCTGGGAAACAAATGGAAATGTCACCCTCGGGCTATAAGGACTTCTCTGGAGCCACCTGACAAAACCAGAAGTGATGTAATGATCAGCCAGACTTAGTCCACCCCAGCAACCACATGAAGTCCTGTCCCTTCCCTTGAGTGACACACAGCCAGCTTTATGCGTGGACTGAAAGCAATCAAGAGGGATGAAGAATGAAGTCAAGGGAAGAAAGAGAGAGGCCACAAAAAGGACGGAAGGAGAAGGGAGAGTCTATGGGAAGAAATGGGGGCCATGGGGCATCCATGGCAGAGAGCAAAGGTCAAGAAAGGGAGTTTAGGTTGGGAAGATAACAGGAAGCTCACAGGATCTTTAAATTCTACCACCATTCAGGATCTCCTTAAAATCGTGAGATGAATCATGGGCTTAGCAATTGTATGATGTGAAATCTGCCTCCATCTGCCATCGGAGGAAATGGGTAGCCTCTGGCTGCTCTTGGATTTAGAAAAATCTGCCTTATAGGTAGCATCTCCATCCTTGGAACTGTATTTCAAAATCATCTTTCAGAATACTCTTTAATTTTCAAACATTGGTTCAAATCTACGGCCATTAAAAAAATTTTCTTACCTTTTAGTCTACATTGATCTCCACCATGTTTGAACTCCAAGAAGCACTGAGAGACCAGTGATCCAGTGTAGCACTTGGTGCTAATTTTGCATTGTAAATCAACTGCTTCATATGAGACAGTTATTTCTCTAGCCTGAAACAGAACTTGCCTTGATTACATTTTCTGTTTTTGAAATACCTAGTGTCAAAATCTACATGATCATACTTTAATCTGCTTACCACTTGAACATCCAGAATTCTTATCCCCATAGAACTTCACAGAAGATGTTCATAAATTGTCCTCTTGGGTTAGATGCTTCCTACAGTACTATCCATAAATCAAGTAAAGGATTGGAGATACACTTTTGTCCATGTGTGCCAAACTCAAACACTATTTTCTCTTATTCACTTTCTACATATGTATTATGTGTATGTAAAATCTTGAATATATGTGTCACATAGGGTAATTTTAATATAAAGAACAGTGATACAGGAAACGCCCTGATGGCAGATATCCTGGCATTTTGAAGTTGAGCACAAGGGAAACATTGAAACACAACCCTTTTTCTATGTAAAATGTGCTTTGGTTTTGCATAATGCATAGTGCTTCAGGTGCCAAGTTCCAGACACAAGGAGAATTAATGGAATAGCATCGGTAAAGGGCTTTAGACTCCTCAGAGGAAGTTCCCTAGCCTCATTAAAGGTAATATTATTCCAGTTATAGAGTTTAGTTAAAAACAACAAAATAATGTTTTCTTGTCTTTATTGCTAATTTCTCCAGGCTTGGCAAAGGGAGCTGTGCTCTGCATTCACAGGCTCTATCTTGTGGGTCACAGCATTGCCTTGCAGAATGGTCTGCACCAGGTACCTAAGAGTATGGATTGTAAGATATACAGACACATGCATTTTCTGAATATTTCTGCACATATAGCTCTTGTCACTCTGCACATTATGTCTTGTGATTTTGTTTGCATAACCCATTGAATTGTCTCAAGGGCAAATGCCCTTATTGTCTGGATCATTTATTTCTTCTTGGAAGCATCACAATGCCTGACACATAGTGGGAGTGTTATAAAAAAGTGAATGAATTAATTAATTCATGAAAGAATGTTACTCAATACAAATTAGAACCAAGAGACTGGAGGAATCTAGAGAAACTGCCCAACTTCTGCAAATGGTGGCTGAGATTTCCACCTTCCACTCTAAGCAATCTGCATTTACTATCAAGCACATATTTCAATGAAGAACTCCTTACCTTGACCTAAGGAAGCCTCTGTGATCTGACTTCTGACTATTTTTTGGTTTCATATACTACCACTTTTTCCTCCCAGGCATACTCTGCTGCAGCTACTATGATAAATTTGCATTTCTCAGACTTACCAAGCACTTTCCCCCCACAGGACCTTTGTACATGCTATAGAAGCTTCTTCTTGGCATGATCTTCTTAAGATGCTCTATCTCTTTATTAAATTACTGGGGTAGTTCAGATGGCACCTCCACAGAGCTACCTAACATATCATATCTCTTTTTTTTTTAGTTGCAGATGGACACAATATCTTTGTTTTATTTATTTATTTTTATGTGGTGCTGAGGATCGAACCCAGGGCCTCATGCATGAGAGGCAAGCGCTCTACCACTGAGCCACAATCCCAGCCCTCATATCGTATCTCTTCACTCTTCCTTTTACAAAGGTAATTTATCCTTCACAACACTTATCATCACCCAACATCTATTCTATATTTAGCTAATTATTTTTCACATAATAATTTTGTCATTCATTATTCCAAAATTTGCTCCATGAGAACAAATTTTTTTTGTTTTTACTTATGAATAATAGCACCTGTGCATAGCATGTATCCTATACATTTTGCTAGTTGGATAGATGGATTAATAAATTAACAAAAATTAAATATGAACTATATACCTTTTATTTTTAATAAAAGAACTTTTATTTTTAAGTCACTGTCATATCATTTCTTATCTTGGCCTCTGTCATTTTATTTCAAGTCTTTGAATATTGACTCCATCATTCAGCAAATACAATTAATGTTATGTGCCCTGTCTAGGTTGCAAGAGTGTTCTGATGCCAAAATAGTTTTTGAATAATAACAACAAAGAGAGCTAAAATTTACTGAGCACTTATAGCATGCCCAGCGTTTGTTTAATGGTTTTCATTAACGTGTCATTAAATTCTCTCAAAAATAACAGCTCTGTTAAGCCTTTCTTCTTTATTTGTAAAATAAGGACAGTTGTGGTCTTCATTTTACAAAAAAAAGAAAAAAAGAAAAAGAAATGTTAATAAAAGACCAATATACAAATACTTTGCAAATAAAAGCTATTATAAGTGATAAGTGTTCTTATTACTAAAGCTCTCTCTATGAATTCTACTATTTCCATGAATTAGTCCTTTAAACTATCCTATTGTGTTGGTACTGACATTTAAACCATATGTAGGAACAAATTATATGTTTGCCAAGAATTAGGTGTGAGGGTAAAAATTTTACAACAGACCCTCAGAAGCTGAAAGACCACGCTTATAGCCCTCACCAATTTCCAAGGTGTAAATACTCCCACTATACCAGTTTTACACTACCCACTTACAGTCACTGAATTCAGGATTAGATTCAGGATCGGATGGAAACAATGACATTCTTCAGCCAAAAGGACAATCCCAATGCACCTCTGCTGCACAGTCTTCAGGGGGTTTTCCTCTCTGGTCTTGGCTGTTCTTCTTTCCCTAGAAAGTAGACCAAGTGTGCTTTCTAAAATACAAAATACATGATTTAGTTTGAAACCTCTCAAGACTTGCCACTCTTTCTGCCCAAGTTAAAGAACAGAATCCTTAATATGTATTGTCTTACAAGACTGCATGTTCATCTCTGCTTCCTCCCCAGTTTGATTTCTTACTTCCAAAAGTAGTACTCGGTGTCTCCATATTGCCCTCAAAGGACCAAAAGTGCAGGAACTGGGGTCCTTGTGCTCAGCTTTGCACCTTCACTTTGGAATCCTGTGTCTGAGGCTTGTTGAATGAGTCTATGAATTTAAGGTGTTACATTCTGAGAACAGAGTTTTTGGCCAGCTTATAAGATGTGACTGTACGTTAGCCCAGTATGTGCACATGTTTCCAACTTAAGGGAATTTTTCTTGGCAGAGAGCATTATTGAAGTTGCTTTATGTATGGTACATTATTATTCGATTGCATTTCCCCTGGTAAAAAGCTGGCAGGCTGCTCCACTGTGACAGATGTGCTTGCTCTGGTTGAGTCACCACCACAAGGCGTATTATCAGTTTTACTAATGTTTGCTCCTTTATACTCTAACAGGTAGCATGATTCATCCAGTCCATGTAAGTCAGGAGTCTGAGGCATACATAAATCTGCATTGCAGAATGATGTGCACAAAAAAACCCACCTCATCTGTGGGGGAAACATGACTATTATATGCATGAATGACACATGCAGATATTAACAAAGGTAAAATAGTAAAAATAGCCATACATTCAAGGGCACACAGACACATTTATTCTTTTTGGGTTTTTTTTGGTAACAAGGATTGAAGTCAATGGAGCTTAACCACTGAGCAACATCCCCACTCATTCTTATATTTTATTTAGAGACAATGTCTCACTAAGTTGCTTACGGCCTTGCTAATTTGCTGAGCCTGGCTTTGAACCTGAGATCCGCCTGCCTCAGGACTTAAAGCCACTGGAATTAGAGGTGTGCATCACCACGCCCAGCCCCACACATTTATTCTTTATCATTTGACTTCAGAGTTGGGAAAACAGTTGCCATGGGGCTTTTGTTAGTGATTGAAAAATAGCAGTTTGTCAATCTGCTAGACTTGGCAAGGCTAAGTCCTCTGAGTGCCTTCTTCATATACAGATTCCTGGGTAAGGAACATAGATGTGTTGTTTTTTAAGATTACCTTTGCTGAAGGCTAGAAAGCTATCATTTTAAAAGTTCCAAAAGCTGCACAGCTGATTCTGATTCTGATGCATAGCCAGGGGTTGGAACTAGTGCAATACCTTATATAACTACAATGAGCATGGTTTTTGTTTTTTTTGTTTCTTGATTTTTTTTTTTTTTGGTACTGAGGGTTGAACTCAGGGGTACTCGACCACTGAGCCACATCCCCAGCCCTATTTTGTGTTTTATGTAGAGACAGGGTCTCACTGAGTTGCTTAGTGCCTCGCCATTGCTGAGGCTGGCTTTGAACTCTCGATTCTCCTGTCTCAGCCTCCTAAAGTGCTGGGATTATAGGCATGAGCCACTGCACCTAGTTTACACTGAGCATGTTATCAGTGTTTCTACTTCACCTGATCATTTCATCTGATCCACTGGAGATGTTTCACCTCAAGGGGTGGTAGTCATTTTCCTCTACAATGCTCTAGTTAGATAACTCTGTATTATAAATATGCTACTCTGGACTAGATGTGATTGTCCAGCTCTGGTCTAAACATTTTTAAAAAGAATTATCCCACTCCTCAGTATATTTTCAGAGGAGTTAAAATCAATATACTACAGTGACATAATCACAGCAATGTTTATAGCAGCACAATTCACAATAGCTAACCTATGGAACTAACCTAAATGCCCATAAACAGATAATTGGATAAATGAAATTTGTTGTATATACGCAATAGAGTATTACTTGGCCATAAAGAAGAAAGACTTTATAACATTTGCAGGTAAATGGATGCATCTGGAGAGTATCACGCTCAGTAAAATAAGCCAGTCCCCCAAAAGCCAAAGGTCAAATGGATTCTGTGATATTTGGATGCTAACACACAACAAGATTGGGGGCGGGTGGAGAATAGAAAGTCAGTGAATTAGATGAAGGGGAATGAAGAGAAAGGAGGGAGGATGGGAATAGGAAAGACAGTGGAATAAATATAACAGTACGTTCCCCTGTACATATATGAATATACCACAGTCAATCTTGCCATCATGCACATCCACAAGACTGGGATTCTAATTAAAATAAGATACATTCCATGCTTCTATTAATATATCAAAATAGATTCTACTGCCATGCATAACTAAAAATAACCAATAAAACTGCAGGATTACCATTGCCCTCAGTTTATTAAGTATTGCACTCAAGATTTAATGACTATAAGTTTGGGGGAAAATATACTGTATTGCTGACTCAAATTCAGCTTACTTTTAATAGAATGTATTTTATATAAGATTTTTTGTCAAGCTTTATTCTTTTGCATTTGACTATTAATACATATAAACCCTATAGATTTTTTTTCTTTAAATTTCATCTCAATATTGTAGGTCATTTCTGTACAGCTCGAGGATATTCAGCCTAGTAATAAAACATTAAAGAATTGGAAGTTAAGCAAATCTAAGCTTGAATATTGACGTTACTTATAAGTATTTATATGATCAGGGAACATTTCTTGAACTCTGTAGGTTTCAATTTTTATTTTATATGCAATATGTGAAAATAAAATCTGCCCTCTAGTATTATTGGGATATAATATTCCCAAAGTGCCAGTCTGGGCATTGTAAGGTTCAAAAAGTGATGGTTATTATTATTTGTTTTTCTGGCCATCTAGTTCCTTTATTGCTTCTCAGAGCTTTCTATCACATGGAATATCAAGAGAACACATTCATTTATGCTTTGATTAATTCATTGTATAATTAAAATTTACCATTTTTTTAACTTTATATGAGATTCTGCTAGATATAGGGGAATTTTTGGTGAAGGGAATTAGATAAAATTCTTATAATCACAGAATTTACAGTATAGGAAAGGAAGAATAAGATGACATAAATAATTGAATTGTTCAATGGGCTAATATTAAAAAAACAAAACAAAACAAAATTGGAATGGGACCACCATTCAACCCCACTATCACACCCCTTGGTTTATAACCAGAGGACATAAAATCAGCCTACTACAGTGATATAGCCACATCAATGTTTATAGCAGCTCAATTCATAATAGTTAAACTGTGGGAACAACCTGGGTGCCCTTGGGCAGATGAATGGATAAAGAAAATGTGGTACATATACCCAATGGAATATTACTCAGCCTTAAAGAAGAATGAAATTATGGCATTTGCAGGTAAATGGATGAGGCTGAGGAATATCATGCTAAGCGAAATAAGCCAATCCTGAAAAACCAAAGGACAAATGTTTTCTCTGATACACAGATGCTAATTAACAATGAGGGGCGGGCTAGGGAAAAATAGAAGTACTGTGGACTAGGTAGAGGAGAGTGAAGGGAGGGGAGGGATTCTTGGAGTGGGAAGGGTAGTAGAATGAATTTCACGTTATTACCGCATGTACATATATGATTTACACAACCGATGTGATTCTACATCATGTACAACCAGAAGAATGAGAAATTATACTCCATTTATGTATGATGTATCAAAATGCATTCTACTGTCATGTATAACTAATTAGAACAAATAAAAATATCTAAAGAAATGGGTCTTCTAAGAGACTTTCATATTTCTACCCACATTATTTGTTAAAATAATACATGTATCGGAGTAGGACGGATACTATCTCCGGTTTCTAACTGCATACTGTCTAATATTTTAGACAACTTTAGAAACTAATGTCTCCATCTGTGACTGAAAGACCAACACAAACAGGTGTATGTAGGTAGGACTTCATGGACTGCAAGCCTTCTAGAGAAGGGATGCCTCCTTTGCTCTTCACTGTGTCTCCAGGGTCAAGTCAAGGGATTAGCATGTAACAGGTCCTCAATAAACACTTGTTAATGAATAAATACATCCAGCCATGGATTTCGAACTCACAAAACCTTGCAAACAGTCATTCACTGACCTAAAGTTTTTTTGGAAGGACCACTATGAGTAAGAGAGAGAAGGATTATTGGTAACCTTATTGCCCATGCCTGAACCATTCAATTCTACTTCAACATCCTTTGTTTCCCTATGAATAATAATGAGAGAGTGAACAGCCGAGATACAGCTGTTGAAATCCGATAGTTTGGAGCAGTCTCCACTTAGGATTTTTAATGGAAAAAGGGAAAAATGTGTGAGTGAGGGAGCGTGTTTGTGTGTATGTATGTTTCTTTAGACTCAATATGTGGGCAGTGGTGGCAGATGCCTTCTGCAGGTCTCGGGGGCCTTAACAGTTTCCCAGTCAATGAGGTCATCACAGACCAGAAGCACAGCATGAGCACTGTGCAACCACCTGAGCTGCAGTGAAAAGTGGTGTCGTCCATTACAGTCTGATCCTCCATCCATGGTGGCTGGTTCTTTAAACCTGTTCACTGTCACACTTACTTTGCTGGCTGTAATGAAGAAGTGAGTTGGTTAAATTCCTGGAGAGAGATAAAACACACAGCCTACCAATTTTTGTTTTCTTTTTTCATGAGTTTACCTAGGATAATTCAGAAAAAAAAAAAAAAAAAAAAAAAAAAAAAAAAAAAAAAAAAAAAAAACAGAACAAAAAAAAAAGTGAGGGGGATTCAGGAGTGAAGTCCTATGAACTTACTGAGGGAACCATCTAATGAATATTTAAATATTCAAAACTTTAGGGATAATTATGAAATGAGCATTAGCCTTAGCCTGTAAAGAACAAAGAACACATTTGGGTATGATGGAGTTAACTTATGTACTATAACCTTTTCATTTTATTTTATTTTTTAAATTTTTCCATTCTTTTCCTGGCCTAATACCTCTCTTTTTCATTTAGAATATTCGCTTCTTCCGTGGAACAATGTAGGCCGTCTTCCTCATTTTCAACCCAGAAAAGTCCATGGAAGTTTCTATGAAAGACCTCGAAAGGTTATCCTAAGAGACAGAGGTGAAACTAATTAAAATAAAACTCTTTGTCTTTATGTCTACTTGAAGAAGTGTTGTTCGCTGTTTTTGTGTTTAACCCGTTGGTTTCAATATAAAGTCTTGTTAAACTTTTTGATACTTGGAATTTTGGAAAATATTGACTAGAAAATTCAGTGATTTCCTCTTGCTCTAAGATTCCCACTTTTATAAAAAATAGGAATTGCTGACCTTGGTGGCACACGCCTGTAATCCTAGCAGTTCGGGAAGCTGAGGCAGGAGGATTGTGAGTTCAAAGTCAGGCTCAGCAAAAGTGAGGCACTAAATAACTCAGTGAGACCCTATCTTTAAATAAAATACAAAATAGGGCTGGGGATGTGGCTCAGTGATCAAGTGCCCCTGAGTTCAATCCTTGGTACCCCCTGCCCAAAAAGAAGATAGGAATTGATGCATTCAAGTTTTCTAGGCATAATTGGATTGACACTTACTAAGTATCTTCATTTTTTCTAAGCATAATTTGAATTGACACTTACTGAATATCTTCAGATACTGTTACATGATAGAAACTAGGAAACAGAATTAAAAAACAGATTTAGGCTCCAATGGTTATAAAATTTCTGTACAGTAATAACTAATGTTTGCCCAAAGCTTACAATGTGTCAAATGACATTCAAAGCACTTAATATATATTACCTTATATGATCATCACAAGTCACAGAGCAGATATTACTGATATTTCCTATTTTAAAAATTAGACAAGCATAGGTTAAACATCTTGTCTAAATTAACGTGGTTAACATGTGGCAGAGCTGGTGATTTCTTCCTTCAGAAGCTGAACTTTCCTGCTATGAGCTTTGTTTGAGGAGCAGGAAATTTGAGCAAATTTATACGAGCAGCCATAATAAATCCTCTCTCACTCTTTACTATTGTTCACCCCACACTTATTCATTCATTCCTTTCATTCGTTTGTTGATTGTTCACTAAATGCTTAATATGTTTTGCGACATCCCTGGATCTCATTCTTCACTTCTTGAGGTTTATTTAAATTAATTTCATAGAAGGAATTTAATTTTTGATGGAACTCATTGTATCTTAGTTATAATTTCTTAAAGTTATAATTTCTTAAAGAGAGATACAAAGCATTAAGTAGTCTAAGTGACTATAGACCCACATCTTCAATGGATTTATTTATTGATGAACCAATAGGAATCAGCTTTTATGAAACTCAGATATTTAGTGTAATACAAGGCTATTTCTTTGTGAGTTTTCTATTCATACTTCTTACAGCTCCATCTACTAATGTGAGTCACCTTGTAAATCACATAGGTTCAATAAAAGCAAATATAACCCTTTCTGTTGCCTGGGGGAAAAAAGAAGTAGTTTTTATTTGTATCAATGAAACTATATTTGGAGAATGGACAGCTCAAAATGTGATTACTCAAATAGTCCTCATTCTAAAAGTTAAATTCACAAAAGAGTAGTTTATGTCCTCAGAGAAATCAATTAATCTACCTTCTTCAATATGGGTGTCCTTCTGGCTTTTGTATGGGGTACAATCTCATTTTATTATTATATTAAGCCAATAATTACATTCCAAGCATTCTCTTGGCAGGGAGCAATAAAAAAGGCAGTATCCTGTGTTAGATAAAATCTTTCATTTTATACGACCAAAATGTCATGCATTTTCCAATGGTGAAATCTATTTGTGCATTTTACACATGTGATGTGAATCATTTTAAAAGTCATAATCACAACAGAGCAGATGCTAATAAATTTTCAATCTGTTAGGCTTTGTTTTCTGAAGAGTGAATATGATTTGTGATACGAATGTTGCATGGGTGATTGTGTTTAGCCATGGAGATTTTGGGAGTCCCAGTATGCTAATCTCTGGTGTATTTTTTATGATGTGATAACAGTTTGCAGAGAATCCACTTCCTAGGGTACTATGATTCCTTGGAGTGGGCTCATTCACTGGCATTAAGTTCTTTTAGCACCTCTCCCACCTTAGATATTGGTCAGGATTTATGTATTAGCGATGTCAGTCCTCTGGACAGCATCAAATAACAGAGTATTAGTCCTGAGTTATCTACCTTTCTTTCTGAAGGACATCAAACAAGCAAGTTTTAATCCTGAGTCTCCACCTTTCTTTCCTTTCCTTCTTTCTCATCAGGGGACTCTTGAATAATCCCTTATTTACTCCCTCTTTTAGCTCAGTGAATCCTGGTAGCTAATCAGTTAATTCCTTCTACTGGCTTTTAGCTCTTTGGGAAGCTTGACCAGGCTCACAGTCTAGTAATAAGGTACAATCTGGCAAAACCCAATATAATCTTCATATACTCAGAATACAACCTCTGTTTGAAAGAGGGTGCATGGAGACAGTCCTTCAGGACTAATGGCTGCAATTGGGAAGAGATGACTGGAGGTACCTCCGGGTGTTTGCTTCTGGGTAGAGCAAAACCACCTCAGAAACTAAGGGAAAGCTGTGGATAAATGCAGTCAAGAATCTAAAAGGCAACTGCAGTTCAGAAAAGGATTCAGAAGCCAAAGTTAAATAGCATGGGTCAAACTGGAGCAGAATGTACTGAGCAGAAATCATAAAATTGGAAACATAAAATGATACAGCATCATGAGAGGATCCTAAATTGATATCGGTAGAACTTTGCTTGAAGATTTCATGGAGCATCAATAAACCTGTGTCTTCTTTTCTCCATATGTATGGCTATCATCCTAAGAAAGTCTTAATTTGACTAACTGATCACAATGGTTTCCATCCAAAGTGAGAAAACAACTTTGAAAATGAAGGCATAGGGATTCTTTTTTAAGTAAGCTACACTTACGAAGAGCCATTAACTTATTTAATGCTTAGGTGCTTTCTTAGAAATTTGAGGAAAATTTATCAATAAAAGAGGAACCACTCTAATTTTTCTAATAAATTTTAAAATTTTCTCCCCTAATATATATTCATAAGTATTTTAATCAGTTACAATTTATATACTTTAGCGTTATGCCCTAAACATATTCTGGATTGTGAAGCAGATTTTATGATATAATTCTTCAAGTATGCTTCACATTTTCTTAAGGTTTTATGTCAGTTGACAGTTCTCCATTTAGAAAACATTAATATCATATTCATATTTCCTTTGTTGTAACAATGACACAATGAACATCTTTCAACAAATGCAGTATAAGTATTTGACTTTTTTTTCTGGATATGGCATCCACAGTATATTTCTGACTATTCATATCAATGGTTTTATAGTCTTAATTTCATTCTAAAAAATTGTTTTCCAAAAGAATATGAAAATAATACTGGTACCAGAATTGACCAGAATTGTGTATGTACCCTGTAACTTCTCTAGAATTTATACATATATATATGTACAAATATATAATTTATATATACATATGATTTAATTTATATATATGATTTAATTTCAGAAATAAACTCAAGCCTTAAAGCATAAGAGCTTTACAATACATTATGGTGTTACAGTTGGAAAGATTCTTAGAGATAGTTTTACTCAATTCTATTTTTACAACTAAAGAAATGGAGTTCCAAAGAAAGTCAGTGATTTATTCATGGTTATAAAGTGCATTATTGTTAGAGCAAAGAATTGAGTCCAGGTCATCTGATTTCTTGTTCAGTAGCCCATTACATCACCAGAGTCCCCTGGGCTTCTCATGGTTGACATCTGAGAGCATACTTATTCATATTTTATTTATTATTTTTATAAAGCAATAAATATAAGTGTGTGCTTACACTTACACATATCAATCAGACACACATTGTCCTTCTTAAAATAAGATTTAGATATTGTCGTGGATATTAATGTTTATAATTGATTGCTTGTTTTGGCTGTTCAGAAAATATTTCTTCCTGATAGTACCTCAATGTTCTTTGGAAGCATTTTTTCTTCATCATTGTATTTACTTTGATAGGAAGATGTGGTAGGCAGCATTCTAAATGACTTTCTGGTGATATGTTGTTATTAATTACCTTACATGGAACTAGGGATTTTTGCACCAATCCATTGGTTTAAAACAGGGAGATTGTCTAGTCGATCTTAATCTAACCACATGAACCCTTAAAAATCTATCTTCTGCGACCTTTTCCAACTGATAGCAGAAGAGGAAGTTAAAGAGATTCAAGTTAAATGTGACCTGGAAAATTTGGGCCTAAAAATGGTGGAGATAACACTTGAGGACTGTAAGTAATTTCTACGACCAGAAAAGAACCCCTAACTGAAAGCCAGCATGTATGTGGTGACCTCAGAACTCCGCACACAAGGAGTAGAATTCTTTGCACAACTAAATGGATTTAGAAGCAGGTTCTTCCCCAGGGACCCCAAGAACTAAATTTGACAATTGATTTTGGCCTTAAGAGACCTGCTCCAAAAGCTCAAGAAATAAACCGAATCAATAGATGGGTTAGCATTGAATTAAAAAGCTTCAGCACAGCAAAATGATCAAGAGAATGAAGACAGAGCTTCACAATGGAAGAAAACTTTTACCAGTTACTCTTCCAACAGGTTAATATCTAGAATATGTAAAGAACTCTAAAAGCTTAACACCAAAGAACCAAGAACCCACTCAATAATGAGGTAAAAGATCTAAAGAGACATTTCTCAATAGAGAAATACAAATGGTCAACAAATACATGAAAATAAATGTGTTATATCCTCACTAACCAGGAAGATGAAAATAAAAAATACATCAATATTTCATCTTGCCCCAGTTAAAATGGCAATCATCAAAAATACAAATAATGACAATTTCTGGAAAATGATATATTTATACACTGTTGCTGGGACCATAAATTCGTATAAGCACTTTGGCAAGCAATATGGAGACTCTTCAAAAGACTAGGAATGGAACTGCCATATGACTAAGGTATCCCATTCTTTGCTGTATATCCAGAAGAACTGAAATCAGTGTACTATAGTGAAACATGTATGCCAATGTTTATAGCAACACAATTCACAATAAACAAGTTATATAACCAAACTTGGTGGCAATCAATAGACAGATAAAAGAAATGTAATATACATATATTACATACACAATGGAGTTCTACTCAGCCATAAAGAAGAATGAAATTATGTCATTTGGTGGTAAATGCATGCAACTGAGGAACATCATGCTAAGCGAAATAAGCCAGACTCAGAGAGTCAAGTATTGAATGTATTCTCTCATATGCAGAAGCAAAAGAGAAAAAAGAAATAAAGAAAAAAAAACGATGTCTCTAACATAAAATGGAGATCAGTTGAGTAGCTATAGGTGACCAAGGGGGAGGAAAGAGAAGAAAAAGGGAAAAAACTGGGAAATGAGGTTGATCAAATTATAAAAGGTGCATGAATGAATAAATCACAATGCATTTCAATTTAATATGTAACTAAAATGTATAAATTACAAATTAAATACATAGAATGAAGACAAATAGAGTAAAGGAAGAGGGTCAGGGGGAGGGAGGAAAAAAGAGAAGTGATTAGTAATGGGGATTAAAATGAAGAAAACCATTATATGTATTTATGAATATGTCAACATGAGTCTGACTATTATGAATAACTATGAATGCATTAAAACTAAAATGGAAAAAAATTTAAAAATATATAAAGCCTTAAAGGGTTTAGTAAGAAAAAAAGGGAAAGAAATCCCAGGTAAATCTTTTGACCTACAGAATAGGAGCTGAGAATGGGTCTTGTCTAAATTTTTTGAATTTATAATAATTTTTGTGAAGGTATAGGGAATTGAAACAAAGAAAAATTTAGGATGATTGTATTCCTCTACCAAAAGTGAAAGTGGTTACATAACCTCTTCTTCTACTTCATGGACACAGGAGTGAACATGTGATTCAAGTTCCACCAAAGAGACCTTCCCTCTTTGGGCTTTGTGTGTGAACACATGAATACAGGATGAGGAAGAGTTAAAGCCAGGAATTACAGATTCTCTGTTCTCACTAAACTATTCCTGACACCAAACCCCTACCACACACCTGCTTGCTAGCCACCTGCCCCAGGATTTGTTCCAGAATTCTAACTCAGGATCTGTATATATCCAAGAAAACAGTAAATTTCCTGAAATACTTCCCCGAAACTCCTTTTTTTTCTTTCATTATCAAGATCTCTTTACCGATGCCTATAAGAAACAACCAAACTGATGGAAGTGCTAAATAAAATACAAACCAATTATTTCTACCATATTTAGTTAGTAACCAAATCAGTTTGTTTCCAATTTCCTTTGCTTAATGGAACATTTCATGGCTTCATAGTGTCAGCACAAACCTTTGTCAGCTCCATTTTCTTCCCACCAATTTGTGGGAAGAGTATGTGATGATCCAAGGCCTGAAGACACGAGAATCAGGTGAAGTGATATATTGGAAAGAGAGATATTTATTACATTTATTACTTTCGTCAGTAGGTTGTGTCTGAGAAGAGTAATCCCTTTATTTTGAGGAGACATCTCCTACCTTAATAACAGAGTTCTGCTTTAAACAGGCAACCCCAGACCCTCTCTGTACCTGCTACAATGTAGGCAGGTATCCAAGCCTTGAGCAATCATATAGCTCCATCCTCTATCACAGAATTTTATCTAGAAAAGGACACATGACCTAATATGGGCCAATCAAAGACATTTCGCAGAATTTTTTCCTTGGAGTACTTTTACCTATCTGGTCATGTGGCTTTACATTAAACTCAGAAACACATGCAATCTTGTATCCCATCCTCTGGGAAAGTGAAAGTGGCAAGAGAATACAGGAAAGGAAGTTGTGATCAGAAGGATGGTAGAGAATCCTGCTCAAGGTCCTAAATTTAGTCATTCTTCAGTCAGCTGAATCTCTGTTTTTGTCTTAGTTTTATTACATGGGTGGATTCACCTCCGGTTAAGTTTATCAAGTTAGATTCTCATGACTTTTGTAGAACCTTGTGAATACAAATTATGATCTATATTATCCTCACCATCAAGGATGCTAGAGGACAAAGAACCTTGTTTACATTTTTCAAATATCAAGTTGTGGAATACTTATCCAATCTTCCAATCTGGCATGATGGTTTATTAAAATGAATGTTTAAAAATTAAATGTTATATTTTGTTATAATTGCATGTTTATATAAATTTGTAAGAAATAATGCAGAGAAATCTATTATACATTTTACAATTTCCTTAAATGACAATATCTTGTGCAACTACAGTACATCACAGCCAGTAAGTATATTGACAGTGATCTAGTTAAGATACAGCATAGTTAGTCTGTCTACAATCTGTAAACTTTTTGCATCAGGAATGTTATGCAAATGGCATCATAATATGTAATCTTCATGTATTTTTTCCACTCAACCTAATTTCTTCAAGATGTGTCCAGCTTATATCACATAGCCATAGCTATTTTTCTTTTTATTTCTGAGTACTAGTTCATGGTATGAATATATCACAATTTTTAAACTGTTTACCTGTTGTTCTTTCCAGTTTTTTTTGCTATATGAATGAGTATTTGCATGGTGTTCGTTATTTAAACAAAACGTTTTTCTTCTATGACAAAACCCCAGAATGCAACTGTTGTATCACCAAAATCAAAATTTTATTTGTTCACATTTTTTAACCATGCCATAAGTGGTACGGAGAAATGGCTATACCATTTCACATTTTTACTAGCAATGTGTTAATACTAAAATTTCTCTCCATACTTATTTCATGTTGTCATGTTTGGGTGTTTGTGTCCTTGTTTGTCTCTTTTAATCATTCTGGTATTTGTATAGTGAATCTCTATGTGATTTAAATTTACATTTTCTTAATGGCTAACCTTTTGCTCATTTTCTAATTGTATTCTTTTTAAATTTTTAGTTTTGAGAGTTTGAAAAATTTGTTACAGATAGTTCTATTTGTAATTAGATGTGTAGTTTGCAAATATTTTTCCCCAGTTTACTTCACATCTTTAAAAGGGCTATAGCAGAATAAAAGTTTTCAATTTTAATAGGATCTGACATTCATTTATCACTCTGAGTTATTCATTTGACACAAGTATAGAAACTCTTCACCAAGCCCTAGATTCCAAATACTTGCCCTGTTTTATAAAAGTTATATTTTAATATAAAACAGTACTAATCTTGAGTTTAATTTTATATTAAGATATGAGGCATAATTCAAGCTTCTTAGCTTATTTCTCCCTCTCTTTCTTCCCGTCCACTCTCCTCCCTTTCCTTTTTCCTCTTTTCCCACCTCCTCCTTCCTTTCCCCTCTCCCTCCTCCTGCTTTTCTTCTTTGTTCTTTGAAAGCCCAATTATCTCAAAACCATTTATTGAAATGGCTACCTGTGCTCCATTGAATATCCTTTATGCCTTTTCAAGATATCAGCAGAGCCTATTTCTCTGGCTCTTTTTCTGGATTCTCTACTCTGTTCCATTGATCTGTGTATTCATCCTTTTATCAACATGGTACTGTCTTGATTACTCTAGCTGTGTCAGCCCTTGACAAAGGGGAGAGTGGTTCCCTGCAATTTATCCTTTCCAATATTTTTTGAACTATTCTGGGCCTTTTCCATATGAATTTTAGAATAAACTTGTCAATGTCTATAAAAATTCTTGTTGAAATTTTGGCAGTAATTATACAAAGCTAGTAGATCATTTTATTGATTGTCAACTTTTACTTTGACATCATTACTATGTTGAGTTTTCTAATTTATAAACATGGTATATCTTTATATTCCTTCAAATTTTCATTAATTTCTTTTTATAATTTTTGGTATATGAATCTTAAACAATTTACCAGTTAAGTTGAAACTTTGAATCTTTGGAATAATTGCATTTGGTGTTGTGTTTTTAATTTTAATGTCTATATGTTCATTGTTAGTGTATAGAGATGTGGTTTATTTATTTATTTATTTATTTTGTATTGGTACCAGGGATTGAACTCAGAGGCACTCAACCACTGAACCACATCCCAGCCCCATTTTGTGTTTTATTTAAAGACAGGGACTCTCTGAGTTGCTTAGCATCTTGCTTTTTCTTAGGCTGGCTTTAAACTTGTGATCCTCCCACCTCAGCCTCCTGAGCCACTGGGATTACAGGGGTGAGCCACTGCATCTGACAATTTTTGTGCATTATTCTGATATGTGACTATGCTGAGCTCAATTATTAGTTCTGGGAGTTGTTGATAGATTCCATGTACTTTTCAACATAAACAAGTAAAGGTGGTTTTATTTTCTTCCTTTCAAACATAGACACTTTATCTAGCCAGCTTTACTGCAGTGTTGGTAATTTCTAATACCAGGTTTAGAAAAGTGGTGAGAGTGAATATCTTCACCTTGTTCCCATTCTGAGGAGGAAAGGACCAGTGTTTAACATTATATGTGATAATACTTCTAAGAGTTTTGCAGATGTTCTTTGCTATATTGAAGTGATTTCCTTTCATTTTTTTTTATCTTACTAAGAAGTTTATTTTTGTTGGCTTTGGTATACTTCTTTTTTTTTAAATATTTATTTTTTAGTTGTAGGTGGACACAATATCTTTATTTTATTTTTGTGTGGTGCTGAGGATCGAACCCAGTGCCTTCCGCATGCTAGGCGAGCACGCTACCACTGCGCCATAACCCCAGCCCCTTTGGTATACTTCTTAAATGTCTATTGAGAAAATTGACTTTAAACTTGTTTTAAGATTCTTGCTGGAAATAGTCATTTTCCAGGAAATTTTAGGATACTAATTCCTCCTCTTTGTCTCTACTGGCCCATTTTTTTTTTCATAGACTAGTAGCTGGTTTATACTTTCAATATCCATCACAACTTCAAGAATGAAGTATTTAGCTATCTCCCAGGCTCTGAAGAATAAAGACAGATAAGACATGAAATTGGTTTATATCAGCATTTGAATGCTAATTTAATATGGGAAATGACTATGTCTATCATAAGGTGTTATGTGCATAGATGTTTGAGAAAGAAGGCATTGGTGGGCATGATGTGACTATATGGCTTTGAAGCATTACTATAGGCTTCTGGGTACATTGACGTGTATTCCAAATTTTAAAGATAAGTGTAATTTAGCCAAGCAAAAAGGATGAGATGAAACTGGTAGGAAGCAAGGGAGTGTACCTAACACATACACAACTAGAGTCAAGCCTTGCAGAACAAAGATGCAGTAATGAGAAGGGGTGTGTTAATGTCTAGGTCACAGCAAGGACAGGTTTAAGTTCAAGAAGGAAACACCCGGTGGCAAATGTATTCCTTGGGTGAAATTTAGTAACCCAAGGATCTTACCACTATTGGAAGTAGAATTAAATAGATCCTGGAGACTTTTAAAAAGAAAAGGGAAAATTTTTGGCTGTCTTCACTATGGGCTCATACTGAGAGCAGTGATAGAACTATAATGATCTTTTTAATATTTTAAACAGCTCAAAGCATTTTCTTTGGCGTTATTAGGTTATATGCACCCCAAATCACTGAGTTATACATAGTTTTTACACTTTTCCCTTACAAATTATCTCCTTTTCATAATAATGAACTCATTCTCAAGAGAAACAAAAATGTTTTCAGGCATAAAGCAAGAACCTGAAAAGTCGTGTTCAGCTAAGGTAGATGAGAAGAGACCATATTCTCCACCAAATGCAGCAGCTTAAGCTACTGGGAGCTATTTGTTTCTTCGATTATTGGAATTTATTTACTCAACCTAAATACAGGCAGATTAAAAATGATTGTTTGGCTCAGTAATTAATGACAATAAAGAATGAAAAAAAATTCAAATTCCACATTGCCAAACTTAATTTGGATCATTCTATGAAAGAAAATCTTCAAAACAGAAAGTAGACATGCCACCATAAAAAGGGATTTATTATTGACTGATACGAATTGACTGTCTGCTGTGTGGCTGTCCTTGTGCTGAGAATCAGTACAGAATAATGATGGAGCTACAGATTACATTGCATTGCCTGTATGTACTTACTACCCAACAATGTGGGTGAGAAGCTGGTACTATATACAAGATGCCCAGGTAAAATACAGAGATAGAATCAAGAAGCATTTCTTTCAAAGAGTAAGATAACATGAGGTTATTAAATTGCAGAAGAAAGAAGCTTAATCGAAAGAATAGGTGGAGCAAACAAAACCTGGTTGAAGAACTTAGTTTGTTTAGTATAACTCATTTAAGAAATGAGTTGAGCAAGAAATATTTTTGGTTCTGTAATGGAAATACACGTATACTATAAAAGACATTATTGGTGTCTCATCAATCAAACTGCAATATATCAGGTTGTTCCCCTGAGCTACTCCTCAAGGATTCATGTCTTCAACTTCTTGTTTTTGTTTTTCATTGTGTTAGCCAGTTTTCCATTAGTCTAACAAATACCTGGCATAATCAATTAACAAAGAGAAAAACTGTTATTTCATCTCACAATTTGGAGGTCTTAGTCTGTGGTAGGATAGACTCATTGCATTTGGGCTACTTGTTGGGGGTTACAGCACATCATGGAATGAGTACGTGGCACTGTAAAGCCATTCACTAATGAGGAAAAAGGAAGGAAGAAGAGGACTGAAAGTAGCATGTGGCTGGGGTTCACTATCCCCCTCAAGGGCATGAGTCCAGTGACCAAAAGAACTCAACTCTTTAGTTCCCACCACAACCAAAGAAGCACCAGCATGATTTGGAGTATAAGCCTTTAACGTAAAAGATCCAAACTACAACATTCCACCCCAGGTCTATCTCACAATGTCCATCTCACAATGCCAAATGCATTTAGCCCATACCTAAAAGTCCCAAAGTCTTAACTGTTCCAGCATTGCTCAAAAGCCCAAGTGCAAATTTTCCTTTGGGACTCTGGAGACATACTCAGCTGTGGATGCCTTTAAGAATCAAAAAGAATGTTACACGCTTCTAAGATACAATGGCACAGTGTAAACATTCCCATTCTGAACCAGAGAAAGAGAGAAATTACTTAGAGGAATCAGACAAAACAAAACAGAAACCTAGCAATGCAAACATTAAATCCTATGCCTGCCAGTCTAGCATTCAGGGCACATGTGAACACCCAAGGGCTTAGGCAGCCTCACTCATATGGCTTTGCTCATCCCAGCCCACTTGGTTACTCTCTTGGGTTGAATTTACATTCTACGTACTGCTTCCCTTGGCAAGCATTCTGTGTTTCAGGCATCTTTACCTTCCTGGGTTCTTAATTATAGTTTCAGCTTCACTCTTGCTGCTCCACACATCACCCTGTCAGGGACTCCAATACTTCCACACACTGCCTAACCTTTAAGGCCTTCCTTTGAAATCTTGGTGGAAGCTTCCATATTGCTCTAACCCTTGAATTCTGCATTCCTGTAAACCCAACATCACTTTTATGACAGCAAGTTCTGCTGCAGTGTGAGCTGTACCTGGCCCTGCTTGAAACATGATTGTAGCTGCTTGAGTGTATCCCTGACTGAATGTGGGGAAATGAATTCATAAGGATACCCCAGGGCTCTCTGTTCCAAAAATTCTGCTTGGAAACTCTTTGATGCAAATTTGTACCTTTGTACTTCTGTGTCTGTTATGGGTGGAATCTTGCCAATTCCTGAGAAGCCCTCAAAGACTCTATTGTCCCAGTGCAAAGGGCTTGGCTTCTTTTTAATAGTGCCAATCTCTTTAGCAACAGCACCCTTCTTGGCTATACTTGAAAAGTGCTCCTTTTCTGGCCAGGCTTCAAACCTTTCAAATCTTTCTGCTCTTCTCTTCTTTGCTCTTGATTCACACTGTAAATTTTATTAAAGGTAGTTAATAAGACCTATGTAGCAGCATGAATGCTCTATCACCTTGAAATTTTCACCACCACATAACTAGTCTCTTCCCCTTAGACTTAGCCTCCCTCAAGATAGCAGGGAAAGGACAAATTTCCTATACATTTTTTGTCCCCACAGTATAACATGTTTACTTTTTAGTGCAATTCCAAATTGAATTCTCATTCCATCTGAAATCCATCAACATTTTCTTTATGCATTTTGAGTGCATTCTGGTCTTCTTACCCATCAACAGAATAACCTGGTAAACTCCATGATAAGCCTTCTAGACTTTTTCTAGCTCCATCCTTCACACATTTCCAAACTGTTCTTTCAAACCGATTCCAAAGGCTTTTCTGCATCGTCAGGTAGAATCCCACTTCTTGATATCAATTTTCTATGCTAGGTCAGCTTTCTCAGCTTTCTGTAACTGGAACCAATATATGAGGTAATCAACTTATAAAGAAAATTGCTTTGTTTGGTTCACAGTTTGGGAGCCTTCAGTCTGTGATCAGTGGAACCACTGCTTGTAGGACTTTGGTGTTATGAGGTGATAGCATACTGTGAAAGGAGCATGTGGCAGAACAAAACCTTTCAGTTTATCCCTGGGACCCAAAGAAGCATAAGATACAGAGGTACCATTTTCCCATGTAAGGACATGATTGCAATGACTAGAAGACCCCAGCCTTTAATGTTTCAAATATTTCTTCATGGTACAAGCTGAAGACTAAGGCTTTTAACATGGACCTCTGAGGGACAGTTAAAATACACACAATAGTATTCTTTGTGTAGTTATATGCTTGCTCAATGACTGGCCAACGTTCATTTTTTTTTTACAAAACAAATCTTTTAATGCAAATCTTTTGAAACACAAGTGGTTTATAAATTCAATATTAATTTTCAGTGCTAAGAACCTATATTATCTCCAGAGTCTTTGGTTCAGAAGAAATCAAAGGACCCCAAACTGGAAATATCTTGGTTACCTGTCAGGTCATTCTCCATGGTGAGAGAAAAGACATTCTCCAGGGTCTTAGTAGGATTCCCTCTGAAATCTATCAGACTTTATAGCATTTTTCATACATATACCAGCAATTCACTCTTTCCATACTTTCTTCTATGTTTACAATTAACAGAGAATTCTAGGTTTAAGTAATAAACCAATGAAATCCTTGTTTAAATAATAAATGTCTTTTTTAGGCTTTTTCAGAGAAAGTGGGAAGATGGAAGGTTAAGTGAAACAATTAGATTTCCTCTCAGATATTTTAAAATTTGTGACCCATGGAGAATTAAGCAAGGGAAGTTGAAAGGAGACACTCTGAGGTAGTAACACACTTGAAGAAACAAGCTACGAGTGAATCAAAGTCACATTGTAACCCGGAGGGCTGCCATCACCTGTGTCTTTTACTGACTAAATTATATCTTCTGGTTCTTAGGACATTTTTACTTAACAGTGGTCCCTTATTTTGCTAAATATGCTTCCCATAAAATCTCATTCCTTATAGGAAATTTAACTGTGCTAAGAAATCTGGGTAACATAATTGGACTTCATGGGTAGGAATGTTCAACTTTGATTCATTTTGTATGATAGACAAGCCATTGGAGGAGGCTGAGGTGGGGTTCGCCATGTCCCAGGAAGAGGAGTGGGCGTGTATAAACACAAGAGTGTGCTGCATGAGAGACTAATTCAGGAATGTGACAGTGGCGGAAGTTTACATTATAGGCTATTGTCACTGGAGCTCCCAGGTCAAGGAGACGTATGAACAGAACAGACCTTTCTTAGTGACCAAAAATTCTAAGCAGAATCGTGAGGAGAGGAAAAGAAATGAGTCACAAGAAAAAAGTATCTGAAAAGAACAAGAGTAAAAGATGACTTAAGTCCCAAAAGAGAAGAGATAGAACCCTTAGTTCCAAAAGTTTCCACTTACTTAGATTTATTACTTAATTTACTCAAAGTAATGTTTAATTCTTACTTAATTCTTGTCAAAAATATTTCCAAAATTTGTGATATGATACATATAATTGTTTTAATTTCTAATCTTTCTGCTGCTCCCTAAAAAATACAATTGATATTTGAACAATTCTTTTATCATGAAACCTTGCTAAATTAACTTATTAATTCTAATGATTGTTTTTCAGCCTCGGGAACACCTATGTAAATAATCATATCATCTGATAGTGCTAATTTGATATGACAAAGTGTAATCTTGCTGTAGTAGAGTGCATCAGAGGAAAGAGAAGAATTCAGTGGAATGAAAGAATATGGTAAGAAGTTAATGTCAGCATTGTTGGGTAGGGATTTAAGTTCAGACATTTTATCTTTAATTTAATTCTGTACTGGATAGCAGTGAAGAAAATCCAGAATGAGGTGGACACACACATCCAATTATCTCTTCTGTTATCATGGAACAAATCAACATATTTATTTTTTACATCTTACAGTTTAATAAAGGAGCAACATAGCACCTTTCAAAGACCTTTTCATCTTTCATTTCTGATCTCCTAAAAGCCATTCGTGTCCCTAGCCTTCCCTTTTCAGGGCAGAATCTCTGACTATAAAAACTTGAACAAATACCTTTATTTCTAATTGAGTTACTTTCTTCCTAACATGACAACAAGTGAAGTCAACTATAGCCACAAAATCTGTAACAACCACCCAGTAGATACTCTGGAGTTTGAAAGTAAAGATGTCAGAGGAATTTAGGTCCATTGCATGGCCATGCCCCATTCGCTCTCAGGTGTAACTACCTTGATAGATTCAAATTCATCTGGGTACTGTCCTTTGACTTGACAAACATAGATAATTCATCGTTCAGAGTGTTTCTGAGTTTATCAAATTCAAGGATGCTAGTTCACACTAAGGAAGCTCACAAGGGGCTGATGAATAAAACCGGAATAACAATATGCTAATTTGCACTAAGAAATATAAATCTAACATAGATTGAGTTTTATGTCAGCCTGGGTAGTACATTCCCTCCCTGTAGACCAGATAAGTAGGAAGATAAATTAGTAGAAAGTATGCCTGATCAGTGCAGATTGAAACCAGACAGATGAATTTATATGACGCAAACCCCTAATTGCTTCAGTTTAATAGACCCTGACGTGTCCAGCTCCACAATGGGGAAGCCTCAGCAGCTAGAACCAGACAGGTGATATTTTTAGGTTTGCGAATGTTCTTTTCTGCACAGAACAAGTCTAATGATTGCTTCATGCTTCCATTGCAGAATGCTTCCAACCTATTTTTACACATCTTTTCTGTAGTTAGGTTTTAACTTCCATTTGATTACTGAACCGATTCAGAATTATTCTGTATTTTAAAGCTCTTTGGCATTTTCATGCTCATATCTGTCATGGGTTGATTTCATGGCTTATACATCAGTAAATGATTTGATCTATCACATTTCAAAGCTTTTATTTTCTTTGGAGTGTGCTGATTTGTGCTCAGTGACAAGCCACAGTTCTTGGAATGTCCTATAAATTTTCATTGAAATTTCAGAATGGTCCTGAGAGGTCAATGCTGTTACTCTCATTTCTTTTTATGGACATGAAAACTGGGGTTCCAAGAATGTATGCAATTTTTCCATTATCAGTTGACAGATAAATATTGAGCATCTACAATGTGTAAAGCACATGGTAAATGATAGTATAATAAGCTATTTATTGTAACTTACATGAACAGTGTGATCATTTAACTAAATTTAAACATGTGATATTTTGTAGACTCCACCATGCTGTGCAAATTCTAAGGAGTTTTGTTCCATTTAAGGTTAATTTTATATAATGAATGAAAGCATGAGTGAATGAATGAATGAATGCGCACTATTTTCAGCACCCAGCTCCATCATGCTATGCAGGTGCTATGGATTTTTTTTCTACGTGAGGCTCATTTTACTTAATGAGTGAACTAATGAATGAATGAATATGCACTATTTTTAGCACCCCATCTTTCTAAAAATAATGGAAAAGCAAAGTTCAATAAGTATATTCAAACTTTTTAGCAATTTCAAATGTCTAGAGTCACAACAGTTGCAACTTTTAATGAATTTCAACAGTGTTTCTGGCATTGTGGAAAATACGGAGGAGCCATGACCCAGGTTAGCAGACATACCATCAAAGTGGGACAAAGGCCATCAAGATAACAGAAGGAGAAGGTGAATAACTTCTTCTAAGAGAAAACAGCTGGAGCTAGTTTCTGAATGCTAAACAGTTTTGAATTTCCCTTTGATTCAAGGAAGCCAAATCTTTACAACTTAAACTTTGAGATGTGTTCTGAACATCCACAAGACCCCCAAACTGAGTTGGGAATCTCCTGTGGAGAGGTGTCCTTGGGTCATTTTCTTAACTCTTCTCGTCTGCATTGGTTCTGCGATGTAAGAGAAAAGGCCTTTGTCTGATATTTTCTTCTCTGATCCTAGCACAATGCTGTAAGGGCAAAGGTCTTACAACATACAATGGCAAAATACAAGATAAACCAACTGGTGAGATGTTTCAGTTTCGGGTAACATCAATGGATCCATTTATTTAGTTTTTAATACATAAGAGGTATTGTGATGAGCGCTTAATGTAGCTTAATGTAGGGTCTTATTTAGCATGAAGTCAACTGTAGGTGAGTGGGACCATCATAATCCATATGTTATAGATGAGGACAATGAACTCTACTCAAATCTATGGAGCATGAAACAGGCATTTGAAGCCTGTCAAGAAAAGTTCCAAGAGCCTGAAGTCTTAACCAGTGCCCACACTGTCCTTTTCAGTGAAGAACTTTCAGGCTGCATCTGCCCCAGAAGTTTCTTTCCTGACCACATTTAATCATTGCTTCTCTTTTGCATCTTGTAGAATACCATTTTAGGACTGTATTAGAATATTTAACATGTAGTGTTGTTTTAGGTGCCAAGAAAGGTCTTCTGCACTAGATTCTACTCTTTTTTGGGGGGAGGGTGCTGGGGATTGAACTCAGGGACACTCGACCACTGAGTCACATCCCCAGCCCTGTTTTGTATTTTGTTTAGAGACCAGGTCTTACTTATTCACCTTGCTTTTGCTGAGGCTGGCTTTGAACTCATGATCCTCCTGCTTCAGCCTCCTGAGCCACTGGGAGTACAGGTATGCACCACCGTGCCTGGGCTTAGATTATACTCTATTTGAAGGCAAGAATGATGTTTAAATTTGTTCTCTCACAAATATTGCACAAGACATTATTGAAAGATAATCTTTAATAAGTACTTATGAAATTGATGATCTATTGCAAAAAAAGTTTATTATAACTTTGTTGACTGTAATGAAAAAAAATTAACAAAATGTGAGTCACAGACTATACACCAGTAATATCTAGACCTGAAGTCTTTAAAAGAGTACATATAAACTATGCTTTCTTAAATTGCCCCAGATAGAAAACCCAGCTCAAACGTCTGGTACCTAGCTCCCTCCACATCCTATCTGAATTAATCTGCTTTACATCTCTAAATGAAGTAAGTCCATTTCCTCTGATTTGTAAGTCATAGTTTCCTAGAACCAGTGCCTTCAAGGAATTAACATAGAAATAGGACTATAAGGGAAAATCAACCAACATTAAAAAAAATCAGTCCACATAATAGGCTGATTAAATAGTGAAAGGTCCTTAATTCAGATATTTTTAGAATTCAGTTTGGGCTAGAGTTAAATTTACTCTCCATTCCTATGAAGACATGGTTTGACAAGAGAAATAATTTGATATTACTAAAGGACTATATATTTTAAAAATTGAGAAGTAAGTACTTTCAGATTTTTGCCTGCAATCATCAATGCAACTAGCAATTTGTTTCTTTTTTCACTGAATCAGATTTCCTGAGAACCTCCAGTAGACATCATCTTCTTCATCAAATTATTTATACCTTGCCTCATCTCAGAAGGAATTTAGGGCGGTCAAAATAATTCTCCATTCTACGAAATGCCATACAATTTATTATAAAGAATATATATTTATATATGTATTTCAATCATCTTATAAAGTAAAATTATATGAGGTGGGTAGAAGAGGACTGACAAGTATATTTCAGAAGTGAAGGCAGTTAGGGTCAACCCTTTTGATAACTTGTTGAAGCTAAGCATTTAGATAGTAGGTGGGAGATTCAGGGCAAGGTCCTGGCTAGGACACCAATCCAAAATTGTCTTCATTGCATAGACTGTCTCCAATAATTACTGCACATGTTTGAAAATAAATCCATGACTTTCATAATAAAAGCTGAAGCTTTAGATATAGATGCTTCACTAATCTGAGTAATTTCTCTTAAAATGGAGATGGCTGCCCTGGTTATGAGTGGCACGGAGTGACAGAGATGGGGCAAGGGACTTTAGCTTGGTGTGCTGAAGAATGAAGACAGTAATCAATGGTCAGGTGAAGGTATGATGGCACCAGCACCTCTCAAGTGAATTCTGCCTCTCTACGAGTCTTGACAGTGCTGTGGTCCAAACTCTTCATATCTCTGAAGGGCACTGTTACAACCGTCCGAATCCTGGACCCTCTGTGAACCCATCTCTTAGCTACTGGATTTAACTTTGTATTTCCAATGGAGTCTGTCTTTCTTTCTCCCTCCCTCCCTCCCTTCCTTCCTTTCTTTCACAGGGATTGAACTCAGGGGCACTTGACCACTGAGCCACATCCCCAGCTCTATTTTGTGTTTTATTTTGAGACAGGGTCTCACTGAGTTGCTTACCGCCTCGCCATTGCTGAGGCTGGCTTTGAACTCCTGATTCTACTGTCTCAGCCTCCCAAAGTGCTGGGATTACAAGCGTGAGCTACCGCACCCGGCTTGGAGTTGTGTTTTATTTATACTGTTTTATTTTTTTTTCATAGAAATTGTGTTAAATCACTTATTCCTAGATATCTCTACTATCATTTGGGGTTATGTTCTTAGAACATAATAAAATATTCCTTCCTTGGAATGTGAAACTCTGGAAGACCTGGGTCCAGATTAACTCTTTTCCCTGGTTCTGCCACTCTCCATCTCCTGCAGGCTTCTCTAACGTGGGTAATTAGGTATTCACAGAGCATTATGCACGTCTGCCTCATCTCACGTCTGTGCCTATCAAGTTGTTCTGTACCTTGAGCGTGCTTTCCTCTTATAGCGTTTGGTATGTGTAAAACTTCTTTTCAGCCTTCAGGCTGCAGTATAAATGTGTCTCCTCACCAAAACCTTCACTGATTCTCCACACATCACCATGACTCTGCTCCCTGTGTTCACACAACAGAAATTCACCCTCAACCATGTTGCATGATTAACCACATTTACTTCAACCTGTTTACAAGTGGCTTTGATCAAACGTTATGCACAAAGGAGACTGACTTAGAAATGATCAGACCTGTTCAAATACATAGTAAAACAGTGCTTTCATTCATTACAATAGTGAAAAGCTGACGTAGCTGTCCAAAATATTGAACAGTAATTTAACAAAATTTTTCTATTTTACTATTTTTCTATTTTACTTTTACTCCATCTCTAAGGATCTTATTTAGTCTCATATCTTTTAAGTGCATTTAATTGTTGAGTTATTTCAAAACTTACACCTCCATCTTAGAACTTTCCCCTCAACCCAACTACTTATTTAACATCTCCATTTGGATGCACCATCAACATCTCCAACTTAGTATGGCAAATTGGACTTCTCTTGTCCCCTTCCCCACCAAAGTGGTTTCTCTAGCATTCTTCTCCATCTCAGCTAATAGTGATTTTGCTCTTAGTGGCCTGAAACAAATACCTTGAGCTCTTGACATCTCTCTGCTTACACACCCTATCCAATCCCTTGCAAATCCTGTTACCGAGATCTTTAAAATAAGTGCACAGCTTGATCCTTTCTCTCTACTTCCACTGCTGCCACAATTTTCCAAGGCATATCCCACCTAGGTAATCATAATAACCTCCTACAGTGGATTCCCAGAGCCAGGCTTTGCCTTTTCCATCTAGTATCTGTACACAAAATATGCAAACATTCTATTAAAATAAATTTTATATCCTTCACTCATCTCCAAATCCTCTGAAAATTTCCATCTTATTCACAGTAAAGTCCAATCTCTATCTGATGACCTATAAGGGCCAATAAAATGGGACACAAATTCCATCCTTGACATTTCACACCACTTCTCCCACCTCCTCACATGACTCTAGCTATGCTACCTAGTTTCCACTCAGTTTCCAAAACATGCTATTCACATCAGTCTTTGCACTTGATATTTTCTCTGCCCACATTATTCTTTCCCCAGGTGTTTCATGCCTCATACCCTCACTTACTCTTCATTTCAAGATTTTACTCAAATTTTACCTTCTGAGAGACAACCACTCTGCAACTCTGAACAACCTATGTAAATTTCCATCTCAGTGTGATATTTCTTATCTTCTTCCCTGGTTCTACAGACATCATTATGGAGTCATTGTACTCACAGAACAGAAATAGACCTCCCAAAATGATGCCTTGTTAAGCATATTTTCATCATATTATCTAACATACTTATATTGCACTTTTTTGGCATAGTTATTGTCTCGCTAGTAGAATTTGTGTTTTCTAAATGTGACGATTTGTATCTGATTTATTCTCCCTGTATACTTAGCACTTGGAATAATAGCATTAACAATGATAAATAACAGTCAAAAGAATAAAGGAAGAAGAGAAGGGAGTATAGGAATAAGTGAGGAAGAAAAGAAGAAGAGAGGGTCCACTCAGTGTATTCAGTGCTCTTAGGTCATTTATAAGAGTGAAGCTGATCTACATTAATGACATGGAAATATTTCTAACACATATTATAGGAAGAAACCAGATTTTAGAATGATATATACATTATAATTCCAGTTCTTTAAAAGGTTTAATGTTGTATGAGAATGAAATGAGGGCGAGAAGGGCATATGCCAGTTAATAGTGCTAATCTCTGTAGGTGGTATCAACTAGTACTTAGCATCTTTGTTTGGCATTTCTGGGTAATTTGCATTTAAAAATATGTATGCATTAAATTTTAACAGTGAGAATTTGATATTCAATGATGGTGTAGATACAGATTTTTTACATCGAAAGCTGTTCATAGTGTACTTGTCACGTGGAAAGCAGTTTAGAGAATAGTAATAATGTGAGCATTAACGTTCAACTCAGAGATCCAAAGCACTCCACTAATTAAATGTATTTTTATTTTATATTTGTTGCCAAAACACACTTGGCCACAAAACCTAACTGAACCGACATGAGTTTATTTATAGATCTAAGTCCCACATAATGTGAATATTTGTCATTTTCACTAATTCTGCCCCAGAATGTGCTGTGGATGATGTGCCATATGATTAATATGCTCCCAATTAACATTCCAAAATCCAAATCAGTTCTGAAGCACATGCGGTTCAAGGTCTTTCACATAAGACATCATTGATGCATTGCTTCTATCTTCATGTAAAATTGTTATCTTTAGTTGGTGTGATTATTTTTACTATATTTTTCTTTTTGCTCAGCCATTTCTTGTATTTTGCTTCCTACAACAAACTTTTTGTATGATATATAAAATACCATATAAATAAATTAAAATTTAATTAAAACACTATGTAGCATGTATAGGCATTAAAAATGTTACTGCCTTAGCCAGGTGTAGCCTTGTATATTCCCGTTTGAGACATTTTGTCAATGGATTCTCTAGGTGAGAGAAAGGGAACCCTGTTAGACTGAAACATGACATGGGTAAATTTGAATGAGATAGGCATTTAGAGGAAAACAGGTTCCAAGGACACTCTGGGATAAATTTGCACCATAGACAATCTCAATTCTCCAAATTGACAGAGGTACTTTCAGGACTGGATTCACAGCTCCTCAGCACTTAATAGTCACGTTTCTCTCATCCCAACACCTTGGGCTGGTTTCCACTGAAGACAGAGGGGAGTGCTGGTGATATTAATAGAAGCAGCATGTTCCTTTCCTGTTCAGCTATTTAAAGAAGTGTTCAGCTGCAAGGTATGCTGATGTATGCAGCTTATCTTCTTCAACCCAGGCAGAGCTCCATGTACCTCCCTCTCACTAACACCCCTGTCAATGGATCTGTAACTGACATCCAGTTTTGATATAAAATTTACAAGGAAAATGGTGTGTGTGGGGGGAGGGGAGAATGTTATTGTTTCCAGGTGCAGCTGATCACCATTGTGTGGGGTATGAACACTCTTAATTGGATTCCTGTCTATAAATGCATCATAAACAAATTTAGAAGACAATCAGGCAGTGTTAAAGAAGTGGTGGGAAATTATTGTCATCAACGAGGTGACCTTAAAGTACAATACAAATAATTCTTCATAGGGATGAGAAATGCAATCAGCTCTTCACACGTGGTTTAGAGACGTGGCTAGCTGAGTTAGAATCCAAAATGTAATGTGGCATGCAGTCTGGACCTCAGATAGTTAAAGAATATCCTTACATATTTAAAGAATGACCTTACATCTGTTTCTTGACATTCTCTACACACTTCAAGTTCTACTTCAAGAACCGTTGGCACCTTAAAGCCTTCCAAAGTTCTGAACATTTGGAATTAACTTCCCTTTCTGTCAATTGCTGCTGTTCATGTTTTCAACATGTGTTAAAGTATTTGTTAGAAATTTTCCTATTGTTTGACTAAAATGTTTGTGTTTATTATAGGGCTTCCCAAATTTCAGCTGTCCATGCAATTTTTGAGATTATTTTACTGAATCACGGTGCTGTGCATATGTTAGAGATTTAATATTCTCTTTACATTTACTAACTTTAAAAGGAATTTTATCTTAGCCCTATCTATTGCATTCAAATTTTCATATAATTATGGGTGTGAGTGTGTGCATGTGTTTGAGAGCTTATAAAAATAAAAACAGCTATCAAAATTTAAGTAGATTATTTTATGTCTCACCTCAAGTCATTTGGAACTCATACCATTCTTAACAAAAAAATTTCCCTTTTACATTGTTAAGTCTATGCACAGAAATCATTCTTTCTTTTTACACAGTACAATGTCTATAAGAATGTTTACTGAACATCTGACATGTGTAGAAAAGTATAGTGGGCACCTAAACCTAAGCAGTCACAATAAATATTTCAAAATTATATTATTTTGATAAGATTTCAAGATAGAAAATATTCAAAATAAAAATTAATACAAAGCTTCCATAATGAAAAAGTATCAAATCATTCAGTAAAACAGCATTATTTATAAATATAAGTATATGCATATGTTTATACAGAAATGATCATTCCTTGTGAAGTTAATTTTTTTTCTATTCCTATGAAGAAAGTCATCAGTATTTTGCTGGGAATTGTATTGAATCTAGAGATTGCTTTGTGTAGTATGGTTGTTTTTAAAATATTGATTTTTCTGATCTATTAACACAGGATTTTTTTCCCCATTTTTGTGTTCTTTCTATTTTCTTTCATCAGTGTTTTATAACTTAATTCTAGAGTTCTTTCACTTCCTTCGTGAAATTTATCCCTAAGTATTTTATTTTTTGTAGCTATTGTGAATGTAATTGCTTTCTTAATTTGTTCATCACTAAGTTCATTATTGGTATAAAAATACTAGTGTTTTTGTACATTATGTATCTCGCAACTTTACGGATTTTTGTAGATGTTCTAGCAACTCTCTGATTTAGTATTTAGGTCCTGGGTGTCAAATCATGTCCCCACCCACATGCCCTTTAGTGGATTGCTGGATAAAGAAAATATGTATGAGACAGTGGCAAAGGACAAGGTAGTCAGGGTAGATAGTGGATGATCAAGTTGGGAACATGAGGGCTAATTATCAAAGAAATGGAAATGAAATGCTAACACTCCCAGAGCACTCACCCCACCCCCAGCTGGTTACCAACATCTCTGGGGAATTGCTCCTCCCAACACAAGAAGTTACTAAAGGCTCTTTTCCTGCCTTTGGAGCAGGTGTGGAGGATCATCTGAAGGCAGGGAGAAAAGGAAACCTGAGATCTATGAAGGAGCAAGACACATACCCCTCCCAGGGATACCAGCTCTGGGTCCCCTACTATCTGGAGAAGTCTACTATCTCTGTTCTATTCCTTAAATAAAACTTGCTTTCTACATTTGCCTCAGTGTTTCTCTGGTGGTTAATCTTTAACACCAGAGGAACAAGGACCTGATCCTGATTTCTAAGACTGGTATCATACAGACATAATGAAATATTATCCATCCATACAGAGGAATGGAATCTTTTCATTTGCAGCAACATGGATGAAATTGGAGGTTATTATATTATGTAAAAACAAGCCTGATACAGACAAATGCAAGTTCTTATTCATTTGTGGAAACTAATAAGGCTGTCCTGTAGAACAAAAAGGAAGAAGTTCACCAACGATTGAGGAGGGAAAGGTGAATGGGGGACAGAAAGAAGTTCAATAAAGCCACCAAAACACAGAATGGAGGAATTACTTTTAGTTAGTTCTTCTTTAGCACAGGAGAAGTGTTTGTCCCAATTCCCAAAACTGATTAATGTTTGAAGAGATGGAAATACTTATTTCCCTGAATTGGTTATTATACTTTGTAATTGAATTACCATAATTTATCTCATAAAATATACAAATATTTTGTCTCAATGAAATAAATGATCACTCCTGTTTTGTTTCAGGTATTGTAGGAATTGTAGGAAAAATATTTTTATTGAGTGCATCACCTTTTTCTTTAAAGTCCATTCTGTTTGAAATTTGCCATGTGATCGTGGGAACTATTCTCATATCTTCACTTTTTCCTGGAGACCTTTTCTAGAGGAACATTTCCAGTTCCTTCTCACATTTGGTACCTCCCCAAGAAAGGAGGAGACTCACTTGAGTGAGAAGATGGGGAAAATATTTTCCAGGGAAAAGTTCCTTGGAACAACCTGCTGTTAGGTACATTTGTGAGTCAACTGCTTGACCCCTGGTCCTGTGCTTAGACAGAGGTGGGTACAATAAGTCAGGGTGATAGAAACTTTATTGGGAAGCCTGATAAACTCAGGCCCAGAATACTTTCTGCAACACTTAAACTGCTTGAACAATTAACTTCCATTGGATTTCCCATCCTTCTAACACCTGGGACTATTTCTTAGTTATTTCTGAAGTTAAAGAAAAGAAAGATGTGTGATTCACTGGCCTGTTTAAACCATAACACGACACTGCCTTCTTATTCTAAAGTGCTTTGCTAACTTCAAATTAGAATATTTATTGTCGTGTCCTACCCATTATTTGTAATATAAATTTACTGTTATCCTTACTAATTGTTTTATAGGAAGTAAATACATATACATAGCCTAGTCCCTTTATTTCCAGGGGGTAAAATACATTCAAGACATATTTGTTTGTCTTTTCCATGCCCCTCCCCTTAATTATTAGTCATGAAATAATCTTGGCATCTTCCATCCTGGGCACATAGCTGCTGCCTCCATCCCTCTCCATTCCTCTCCGGGCCCTCGAGGAAAACATCATGTTTAGCATGATAATGTAATTAAGGTCATATTCTGCCTTCAGTCATCAATGTGCAAATGCTGTATGACTAATGAGACAGTCTTAACAGAGCCTCCTAAACTGTAGCCTCTAACTAGGCTAAATAGACATGTTTTCCTTAGCCCCTTTTTGACAAGAGTGCAAATTTGTCCTCCCCTTCAGGCTTCTGATAGTGTCAGAAAAGTAAGTGAAACCAGAGTTTCAACCATGGAGATTTTTAGAAAATGAGCTCTAAGAAGAATTAACGTCATCCTTCCCAACTCTCTTCTCCATTACATTGTCATTTGTTTTTCTTTCTCTGGGAGCTGATCTAGTGCATCAGGATGGGAATTCAGTTGCGGGCTCATAGGCTATAAGATGATGCAGGCATTAATGAAGAGCTAAGGGAAGAGTACCTGGGTGGAGATGAATCAGACAAGGTGAGGAGACCAGTGCAGGGCTACAGTTAACCTATGTAGGTTTCATTCCTTCCATCTCCTGAAACAGGGCCTAATCTTGTCTTCTTTTCACAGGGTATTTTTAAGCCTCATTTTTACCTTTTATAAATTGGATATTATAGTAGTGGCTACTTGATAGGGCTTTTAAGAATTATGTACAACCATTTGCATTTGGATGACTAATCGCATAGCATAATGCCACACTCAGCGTACGTATTAAATATTAGTTATTATTTCAGTGTTTTAAAATCATAGATATGTGTGTGTGTGTTTGTGTGTGTGTGATGACTAATCCTAGGGATCTATTTTCATACCAATTTACCTTTTAAAATTTAGCATTGTTCTAATCATAACAACAATCTATCCTTGTCATTTCTCCCTTGTGCTATTGGAAAAAGACAAACATGAAAACAAATTTAATACTCTCTCCTGCTGCTTCCTCTCTTGTCCAACCCCAATATGATCCCCATAATACTGTAAGAGTAAACTTTTAAAACGTATAGCTCTTGCATGCTTACAAGAATTTAATGTTCTTTCATTGCTATTAGAATAAAAATCAAACTCTTCAACATGTCCTCAGATGCCCCACATGATCCAGTTTGTCACTCCATGTCACCTTTCCCTCCTCTGGCCTCTAGCCAACCTGATCTTTATTCCTTAAGGATGTCACCCACTTTCCTATCTCAGGAACTTTTCATGTACTATTTCTTCAGCTTCTTTTCTTACTTCACATCTGTAAGTCTTTTCATATCTATTTAAATACATCTATTCCAGAAAAACTTTCTAATGACTCCCCCAAATAATGAGCTTCCTCTTTAAAATATGACTTCTTTATTACATATGTTTATCTTTTTGTTTTAGTCAGATTTTTCACCACTGTGAAATATGGTCAGCCAACTTTATTGCTCTAGACCCAGAGTGAGGCTGAACATCACAATGGAAGGCTGTGGAGGAGGAAGGCAGCTCAAGACATGACTATCAGGAAGCAGAAAGAGCTCTGCTTACCAGAGACAAAAATGTAAACCCCCAAATTACATCTCCACCCACCTCCTGCAGCCACACATCACCTGCGTACAGTTCCCACCCAGTTCATCTATATCAGTAGATTAATCCAGTGATTAGGTTATCACTCTTATAATCTACTCATTTCATATCTGAATGTTCTTGCATTATTACACATAGGAGTTTCAGGGGGACTGCACATTTCTAAACCATAATATTTTTGCAGTACTTACCTGAAATTTAATTTGTCTACAATATTTTTAAGTATTACATATGTGTGATGATATTGACTGCTTTCTCCACAAGGGTCTGGACCTTGTCTATTGAATATGCTCTGATTTCCCTGGGAACTGAAAATAGCTGGAGGGCACCAAATAAGTATTTGTTGAAAGAATAGATGAAGACACTATATTTGAGCTATTCGAAATATCCTGAAAATTAAGACTAAAATTGGTTAAATTATTTGCTCAAAATCATTTTACCATCAAATGGTGGGACATGAAATCAGTAGTGGCTTAAAAAGGCATCAAAAGACAAGAACTGAAAAGAGGAATCCAGTTAGGTTAGAGATGGCAAAAGTATTTTGTGCCCTTTCTTCCAACTACAAATATTTCAATTTATTCTAATGTTCTTAGCTACTAAACCCAGATTGGTCCTCAAAGTCTTTTTCAACACAACTCCTTAACCAACTTCTTGGAACCTATTTGCTAGTCCCGAACTAGAAAATGTGTTAATGGTGAAAGAAGAATACTATACCACCTCTGAGGCAATGGAACAAAAAAGGAATAGTTTAGCTTTTTCTAGGTGCATTTTGAATTTTTACAGTTATCCTAAAACCATCTTATGTCTCTTCCCAGATTATCTTTGTTGTTTTATTTTTGTTTTTTGGTTTTTTTTTTGTTTTGTTTTTTTTTGGTACCAGGATTACTCCCAGGGAGCACTTAACCTCTGAGCCACATCTTCAACCCTTTTTAAATATTTTACTAGAGACAGGGTCTTGCTGAGTTGCTTAGGGCCTCACTCAGTTGCTTAGGATGGCTTTGAACTCGTAATCCTTCTGCCTCAGCCTCCCAAGCCACTGGGATTATAGGTGTGTGCCACCATGCCCGGCTCAGATTATCTTGTTTGTTCATAAATACCCAATCCAAGGAATGTTGAATAAATGAACTTAATAATGATTGAATGTGATTGGGTTATACAGCAAGAACAGCAACATGACCCTTAATTTTGGCGTGCAGTCCTAAACCTGGGATAATGTAAGCATCTCTATCTCCTCATTTTTCTGTGGTCTACGGAAGCTTCTGATCACCCAAGGCTTTGAGCATACTTGGGCAGTCACATAAAACTGGACAGAGAAGACAGAACATTTTATTTCCCCCCTGTCTGTCTGGGTCTCTCTTCCAGGATCCTGATCCAGGTCAGATTTCCTGGGCATTTTCAGTGTCTTGGAGTAAGACTTGAAGGAACTTAACAATATGTATGTTTCCTTGACCTCCTGAACTGGCCAGACCACTCGGAGTCTAGGCAAACCAGGGGCTCCCTTCTGTCAGACTTTATTCCTATTCTATTAGGATTTGCCTCCTCCCATCAAGCAGAAACACTTCTGATCCACACTGAGCTCCCACAATCTTTTTTGACAGCCTTATCCACTACTCGGGTTTAATCAGCCCCAGGTAGATCAAAAAGAATTGATATGAATTTTTTGATTGGGTGCCTGTCTTTTTTCTCTCCATTTCTTTACCTTTCGGCAGCTGAAGGGGATCCATCATGATAATTTCCCGTTATTAGGTTTGAAGTGTTTTGAATGTGAAATGCCTTTTCACTTAGAAAGAATTGATGCCTATAACTTGTAATGTGTTAGCAGTTTGGTAGAGTGCTTGACAGACCAAACTGCATTACAGGTAGCTAATCCCTATGGCTGAGCTCCATTAAAGAATAGATCGTATCTGTTAATACAGCCATAGAGTGTGGGTCATTGTGCTGAAAGCCGTCTAGCTGCTGGGAGAAAGATTATTATGTGACTTTATTCTATTTTAAACTTGGAGAATGTATGGTAGATATACTAGTCATGATTGATTAAAGATACGAGAGGGGATTTTATGACTCTCTTGGTATGTGCCAGGTTTATAATTCCCACCAGGAAGAAAAATGTCCCCAATGGTTTAAACGAGACCAATAGCAAATATTAAGCTGTGGGCAGCTACCTAGCTCTTGTACATTCTTCATTGTGAATTCCCTGATATTTCATACAGTTCTGCAGAAGAGATGAGAATCTGATGCACTCTGATTTTTATTGCTTATTAAAAGTGTCCCTTAGGAAAAAGGAATTTCTGGTCCAGTATTGACCCCAGTCCAAACTGGGCTTCCTGCAAGGCTAATAAAAGCAAGTCCACTCCAATGCAGATGTCATCTCTATTCTGTAGGAAGGGAGAAACTTGACGTTTTTGTTAGTATCAAGTACTGTGATAATGCGTATGTACCCAGTATATTACCAATGCCCACTGTAGAAACAAGGAGAGTAGAAGCCAGTGTGTAACATTGTTGTCATCCCTGCTTATAGACACACCCAAGAACATTTTGGTTACCACAATCTTTGGTGTAATTAAGTATATAAGAAAGCTTATGATTGTTGATAACTCATAGAATCTCTGGGAAGTACAATTACAATATCTGAAGTCTCATTTATGAGTCAGCACATATTTTATCATGTTAAAGGTAGTTTTCTGTACACAAATAAATATTAATAGAACTCACAAAAACAGCTAGTCCATTTCACAATCACGATTTTATGTAACAAACATGTGCATATTAACTTTGAATTTCTATGAGAGAGAAGAAAAGTGTTGAAAATAGTCCTATGCTTAAACAACATGCACATCACAATGGGACACTAGCTGAAGATTTTTGGAATAGTTTAATAATCAAAAGGGATTCAAGTACCAAAATGTGCATAATCCATGGTTTCAAAAATACAACCCACAGAAAATGGCTTCAATGTCAACTCAGAATCTTTTGGTGAAACTATATCTCTCGAGTTCTATAAAGCACTCATTTCTTGCCGAATACAGGTCATGCCTTAGTATTAATCTATCCTATTTCCTATCTTATGAAGGGAAACTGAGGTCAGTTGAGATTATTATATTTACTAAAGGTCTTTATTATTGACAACAGATCAGATATTTGGAATCCCAAACTGGTTCTAGAACTGAAAATTTCTATCTAAAATTTTTAGTAAATGAAATTTAGAAAAGAAACTCCTAAGATAAGATGTGTCCAATGCTTTGGCTTCATATACATTGTTTGATTTAATCCTCACTATTGCTTTATTTCATAAGTATAATCATCTCCATTTTATAGATGGGGAAATAGAGGCACAAAAATAAATTACTTGGCCAATAAATGGAAGACACAATTTTGTATTAACACCAACCCTTTATGCTTATGTACTATGCAATGATGTATGAAATAAGAGTTGATTGAGATCATTAAGTGACTGAACACTCCTAAAGTAACTGGATAACTGGATACATTTTGTTTAAGAAAGCCAAGACACCATGGTGTGTTTGACTGGACACCAGCAAGACATAAACCTGGTGGCCATTTCAACAAACTTCCTACTTTGGGGTTTTGTTGTTGTTGTTGCTATGGTGACACAGCATGATGTAAGATTTTAAGTTTGCAAACTGCACAGTCAGAGAACTCCTGAAGTCAGTGACTGGGCAAAGCCAAAAGCTCTGAGGGGACCAGAGAAAATAGAATTAAGACTAAAATTGGTTAAGTCATTTGCTCAAAATCATTTAGCCATCAAATAGTGGGACATCAAATTGGTAGTGGCAGAGGGAAACAGCTCACATCATGATCAGAAGGCAGAGACTCCACTTTCCAGATACAAAATATACACCCCATAGCCCTGCACCCAAAGAACCACTTCTTCTAGCCTCACTCCATCTGCTTTCAGCTGCCACCCAGTTAATCCCATCAGGGGATAGATTCACTGATTAGGTTAAGGATAGGACCCAATCATTTCTCCTTCAAACTTTCTTACATTCTCTCCATGTGAGCTTTTGGGGGATACCATATTCAAACCATAACACCCTTCTTTACTGGCCTTATTCTCTTCTATTCCAGACTCAGTTGCTGGTAAAGAAGACTTGGTCCTCCTTCCCCATATGATATCCTATTTTAAATAGATCTGCCTCTGGTACAGAAATTATACTTCAGAATTACTCAAAGTTGAAAAAGTTGTGTTTATCATAGTCCTGTGTGTTGATCAAACAATATGGAGAAAATCACATTCTCACTTCAATTATGTAACTGAAAGGAGACTTGTATATGAATTTTAATCAGGCAAGACCTGAAATTGGATGTCAAGGGTCAACTAATGAAGCTGTATTTCAAGGTCAAAGTTTTGTATTTCAAGGTCAAAGCTTTGCATTTCAAGGTAGAGCAAAAGTGGAAAAGAAGTCCAGAGTCTGAGAGACAGAAGCCCAGTCAGACAGATTGTTTGAAATGCCAGGCTCACATTGCAAGACCAGGTGCACATATAGGGTGGCAGACTCAAAATACAGAGTCATCAGTATAGGGTGGCAGACTCAAAGTAACTATTGAGAAAAGGTCTCCCTCTAGACCAGCAACTAACTCTTATTATTTTAGGCTAATTTCAAGCCAGGGAGTACAGAGTACAAGAAAGAAGAAGTTACTCTCCTCAAACAGTTTTAACATCCAGCAAGCTAAATAATACATTACTCCTGGATTTTGCCATTGTTTTCTCCCTTGCTCAACCTCTAAATTAACTTCTCTATATAGCTCCATATAGATGAATGTAAAAATCCTACCATCCTTAAAAACAACCACCACCACCATAACAAAAATCACTTAATGGAACATTGACTTTTCAACTCTCATGCAACACTCAGAATTAAAAACAATGTCTCCCTGTTTGGAATTCCTGTAACCACTCTTTGTTTCTCTTATAATATTTTTTGCTCTAACTGCTATATTTTAGTTAGTATTCTAAGTACTGTGTGTGTGTAGACAGATTTGGCCCTACATTCTATGAGACCGTATTCAGATTGTTCACTCTCATTCCACAAACTCACACAGTGCTAGTTTCATTTGTTTTTATTTTTATTTTTTAATATTTTTTTAGTTGTAGATGGACACAATGTCTTTATTTTATTGCTTCGTATGTGGTGCTGACGATGGAACCCAGGGCCTCATGCATGGGAGGCAAGCGCTCTACCACTGAGCTACAATCCCCGCCTGCTAATTTCATTTGTAAGTGCACAGATGAACACACGCAAACTTATACTCTGTTTACTGTCTTCTCTCCGATGTAAAATGTTGATGGACAAGATCTGTATGCAATTTTTCTTTCACTGGTGCCTACTATAATACTTGGAACACAGTAGGTTCTTTACAGATCATTGTTAAATAATTGTTCTCAGTAATATCAATGACAGAGATTCTCCAATGCATCTGCAGAGGCCAGGCACATAGGCCAGGCACATTTCCTGCTTATGGAGACCCCATGCGAATCATTATGCAAGGACAGCTAAAAGGACTCAGAGAAGACGAAGTACTACTAATAGAAATGACTCACAAACGTCACCGTTTCCACATTACTAGTATTTCCCAGAATCCCTCAGCCTGCACATGCCCAGTAGAAACCTCATTGCTCTTTCAAGAACAAAGATGATGGAATGATTTGCTGCCTCTGAGGCTCTCTGAATCCCTTTTGCTCATTCCCCTATGGTGACCATGACTGGAGGGACTTGGGCAGCCCCTAAATGAGAACTTCACAGCCAGGCACTGCTGACGCTACTTCATTATAAAGATGCATGTGGTGGCTGCTAGCTAATGAATGCCAGTGCTCGGAAGGATAAACTCGACTTCTCCCTGATACAATTTAACATCGTATTTCCCTAATTTGAGCCTGATTTAATCGCTGGGGTATTTGGATGCCTCTTCTATGGTGCCGATAGTTAATTAAACAGATGTTGCAGAGGGAATCATTAATTTTAGTGCTGCAGATGGGAGCGCAATGACTTTGTGAAGTTAATGTTTCAGCAAAACAATGGGCTTCTGTCATCAGTTGGTATAAAGTGAGTAAATTAAGAGAACAAGGAGAATAGGGTAGGTTGCTCTGAGGAAATATTAATTATTCATTTTAGGAATTACACTTCTTTTTGTCTTTGCATTACTCTGAGGGAAAAAAAGTGAATATCTTCAGGCAGGGGTGGTGGAAGCAGAAGGCAGGCAGATTGGAGGAATTTGAAGCTTCAGCTATGCAAAAATGTTTAACTTTGCCAAAGCCTAGTTTGTGTAGGGGAGTGGACAGTTGAGGAATACAAAACAAGTCAAAGAATCAGATAAATTTGTGACAAGATATATAGTTAGGAGAGAACACAACTGGAAGACAGAAAGCCCTTCCTGTTGATTTCACTGAGAATTATTCATCAGTTCAGCAAATGTTTATTGTTGAAAGGGACACTGGGACTAGGAATGCAGCACTGAACAGGAAATGTAGGGTTCCTGTTTCTCAGAGGCCATAGTCATTTAAAAAAAAAAAAAATATATATATATATATATATATATATATATATATATATATATATATGTAGGCTCTCTGCCTTAGAGTTGCACTTCACACAAATATATGCAAGTTTATTGTACTGATATTTGGGGAAGAGCAAAAACATCCATTGAAGACCTTTCACATGCTTGGGTTGTGATGGTTCTTGATACTGTAATAAGAAAACTTGATAAATACAGGAAGAAACTGAAATCCCAAAATAACAAAGGAATTATACCAAAGTTCAACCTTAATATTGGTTCAGAAATTATTATTATTTTTCTCAAGAAGCTTAAATTAAAAACAACACTTTATGTGAGCCTATTTACCTACAAAGTAAACTTTAAACTATTCATTATATTAATAAAATTTGATGGAAATTCAAAGAGGATGTGATAGGTGCCTCTGAGGACAATCACTGAAATCACCACAGAGGAGGAAACGTTCAAGATAACCCTAAAAGAAGGTTTTACTTCAACTTGCTAAGATTCAGATTTCATGAATCTTCTCATGACCAGGATGACTTCTTCTCATATGACAATCTAAAATTTGTGGTTATCAGTCTAGTGTGCTGTAGTAATAAGAATAAAAGCCTCACAAAGAGATGTCTAAAGTCTCAGGATGTGTGGATGTGTTGTTGCATGGCAAAGAATTAAGAATGCTTGTGATCATCTTAAAGTTGCTAATCAATTGTCCTTACGAATATACAGGCCTGGCTTATTTGGATGGATGGATCCAGTGTAATCACAAGGGTCTGCAAAGGGGAACAGGGAAGTAGCCGTATTAGTACCAGAAAGATAGAGGCACAGGAGAGACTTGCCTGGCCAGTACAGGCTTTGAAGTTGGATGGGTCCCGTGAGTCAAAGAATGCAGGCCAACTTCAGAAACTGAAAAGCAATGAAATAGGCTCTCCTTTCTAGCCTCCAGAAAGGGATGCAGATATGACCACATTTTAGCTCAGTAAATACGTGTTTTAGACTTTTGACTCCAGAACCATAACATAATATACACATGCTAGTTTAGGCCACTATGTTGTAGAAATCTGTTACACCAACAATAAGAAAGTACATGATCAAAGCATGTTATTTGCATAATTAAAATGCACCAGTCACAAAGCAATAAGAAACTAACACATAGAAGAGGATTATTTCTTTTTTGATCTGCATACTTTTAACTATTTAAACATAGATGTTTGTGGAAGCCTGTAATGCCAGCATTTAGGGACGCTGAGACAGGAGAATCGAGAGTTCAAAGCCAGCCTCAGCAATGGTGAGGCGCTAAGCAACTCAGTGAGACCCTGTCTCTACATAAAACACAAAATAGGTCTGGAGATGTGGTTCAGTGGTCGAGTGCCCCTGAGTTCTATCTCTGGTACCAAAAATAAAAATAAAAATAAATAAACATAGATGTTTGTCTTTTCATCTTGAAAAGACTTTTCAAGAACTTTTTTAAAAAATGGAATTGCACACAGTAGACCCCTGTTATCCACTAAGTATTTTTTTGTTATTTATTCATTCCATATAGTTATTTATTCATTCTATAAGTATGTTTGCAGATTTCCTAGGCTATGATAGTGAATAAAATAGACATGTTTCTTTCCTCTTGAAGTTTACACAGTGAAGGGAAAGAGTGGAGTTTAGACTTGAAACAAACCTAAACAACTTGAAACTTGTCATTTGCTGTGCCAGGAACATGGGAGCAAAAACCAGGTCTGTGACAAAATGGTACTAGCATAATTTATGATGAACATGAGGCTCAAGAAGCTGTTGTAGGTGCAGATTTACTGATCAAAACTGAGAAACGGACTAGCTATGCAAATCATCCTGGTTATTCATCATCCATCCCGATTACCATTTTACCAGAGGATGGGTCTTAAGAATGGTGCTATATGTGGCATCTAATGATGCACTCCGATTCCCTAAAGTCAATTGGCTCTATCGCTGTGAATCATACAGATGATTCCTGTGTTCTCCAAACTTCACTGGCCTAGATGGGTGCCATGGGGAAATGATGCCAGGAAGAACCAAGTGGTATACAAAGTGATTACTTCACTCCCTCTCAGCGTGGTACTGAGCACACCAGCTGTGCGGGGCCCATTCATGTGCCATGTCTCCAAGTGTGCTGATTAAACCGTATGCTCATCGTTCTCCAGGGGCTCTGTGCTGTTATGGCACTGACTCAGCTGGGTAAACAGTTTTTATTGTTGCTTTGAGCCTCATGGTGGCCCCACCCCATCATTTTTAAACTACTCTTACTAATAATTGGTTTCAAGTATGCACCTCCATCCCGTACTAGATTATGTTTTCTTTCTGCCTCAGATGTATATGTGACCTCCACTGTCAATTTACCAATTAATGATACATTTGACCAAAAACACCCTGTATTCACTAATGGCTCAACAGTGGGTCATTTTTCTCTCTGAATATCCCCAAAATTTATCCTTAAAGGAATGATCCAGCTGGGCCAACTTACAAAATCAGTCACATAAATGTGTTTGGATAGGGAAATGTGTGATCTGGGTCTAAACAATAAAAGAAATCATATATATAAATATACTAATTCAAGTCTTGAAAAATAACAGCTGATCCTGGTATACTATTATAATCATTGCTAGCTATTTTGTTTATTTTTTTATTTTGTCTTTTATATAATTATAATTATAGTATTAATTCATAGACAAACTACTATTGATAAACAAATTCAAAAGAGATTTTAGAGGAGTCAAATTGCACACAACAAAATGTGTAGAAGTCCTTTAATTAATTATAATAACACCACACAAAAATTATTGAGAATGAGTCATATAATATCTTTTGGTTGGAGTCACTTCTAAATTGTCAAAATTTATTTTCTTGGTTTTGTTTGTTTTCTCTTAGTACTGGAGATTGAACCCAGTGGCACTTTACTACTGAACAACATCCCCAGACCCTTGTACTTTTTAATTTTGAGACAGGGCCTTATGCTAAGGCTGATCTCATATTTGCAATCCTCCTTCCTCAGCCTTCAGTCTCTGGAGTTATTAGCACACATCTCTGTGCCCAGCTAAAATTTGTTGTCTCACAAAGCCTATTTAGTTTGCATTCACTTCCTCCACAGCTAATATTGGTTGAATAGTTTCAGAAATACAGGATACTTTCTTCAATCATATCATTTTGCTCTTGAGAGTATTAAGGCTCTAAAAGGGTAAGTATTTTGCCTAGGGTCAACTGGTTAATAAAACTGAAACTCATACTGGCTTTCTACCAACCTATTAGATTCGGTGCCTGAGGAATCAGTCTGCTTCAAAGGAAAAAACCCATAGGTAGGAAAAAATATTGAATGTATTGACTGTCTTTTTAAAAGTAAGGGGGGTTTCCACAAATATCCCACTCCCTAAACATAATAAATATATATAAGCTGATGATAACTGAGGAAAAAAATGGGCAGCTGGTAAAAGTGCTTGAACACTGGAGAACTCCTGTACTAGGATTAGTGAGTCTTGAGCCAGTAGAGTGGTGAAAAACTGCACAGAGGCTGCACACAAGCCTTGGTGGAGCACAAGTGTACCAGATTTGAGGTTTGCATAGGACTCAGTGGGGCACAGTCAAACCTACATGTCAATGTCTTCCCAAGGCACCACATGAGCAGGAAAATAATAACCAGGTAGAGAGATGAGGTGGTGTATAACACCTGTTGCTGTGGGTATTTTAGAACCACTTTGTCACAAGACGACAACCGTAGGAGAGGACATTTCTAGGTCAGGATGAACGTGTTTGCCTGAGGGAAAGTGAGAGTGTATGACAGAAGGTCCGTCTGTCTGTGTGCCAAAGGATCACTTTCCTATGAAGAAGAGGAAAGAGGTAATGATGATTATTTCTATAATTGTTGCAATGTCTTGTTATAGTGATTAGCTTCTGGAAATTTCTGACATGTGCTAATGAGGATGAGGTTGCAGGTTTAATGGACATCAGGCCTGCCACTCATATGCTCAGTGAGGACTGCTAATCATAAGGGCCAGGCCTTTGGAAGAGTTGCTGACTCAGGCTACTCCATATAGTAATGCTCTATTGGCAGAGTTAGCAGGAGAGAGTTAGGCCTCAACATAGATGACTCCATTCATACTAGCTGGGCTTACTTGCTAGCACTAGGTTCTTCAGGGACACAATTTAAGTTCCATATCCAATTCTGTACCCTGAATGCTTAGCTGAGAGCTCCTCATGTGAAATGTGACCCCTTGACAAATGACAAATGAGTCATTGAAATCAAGTTACAAAACATATCTTTTAATATCCTGGAGGGAATCTGGCAAAAAGAACCAGACTTCATCAGCAGACTTTCCATAAACCCTGTGGTCTGTGGAAAGTATTTAACCTTTGAGGATCTCCTCACCATTTTCATTGGTAAAACAATGTTTGAATACATATTTCACCAGATTATAATAAGAATTTATGAACTGTGAAGTGCTCTATAAATATTAGGTACAATTTTAAATTTAGCGCTAAAGAATTGAATGCAGAAATATAAAAGAGTGGAGAAATACAGAAATAGATCATTATTGAGTGTCTACCAATAATATACTAAAAATATATATTTAAATGTTACATATATTAAATATATATAATGTATATATGCTTTATAGCTTTACAACAAAACTAAGATATAACTCTATAAAATAAATGTCACTGTTATTGGTTAGCAGGAAAAGAGAAGAGGGCTCAGGTAGAGGTTGAATTAGACCTAATCATTCATGCATATGATGATCTCCTTCTCACCAACATATCCTCTTGCTCCCGGCCCCTGTGAAAGTCAGAGAACAATGCTATGTCAGAACGGAAGTAACTGTTCAATTTTATGGTACCAAGCATAATATTGGGATTTGAAAAGGTGGGGAAAGAGTAATAATAGTAAATGATTTATAGACAAAGTAAGGAAAGATTGAAGGATGGGGACTTTCACATGTAGGTAAAGAGGGAAGTCTGGATCAGCCTTGGGTGCACAGGAGCCACCAGCACCCATGACCAAGCAGAGGCAGATGTAGGTACTGAGGGATCCAGCTTGGAGATGTTGACAGAGACAGAATAGAAAAACAGGGACGAAGGTTTGAGTTGCTTTTCTTCACCAAGATTATACACAAGAGATTGAGGACTTCCTGCAGCAAGTGTGATTTCTTTTCCAGGTAACAAAGTTTCCCAGAACTAGAAGAAGGAGCTGAGTAATGGTCAAGACTTGTCATTGAAGAAACTGGCAGGGAATGGCACAGCTCACTGTGCCCTCTTCATACTCCTTCCCAACCAGATTCTGTAAGGAGCAATGAAAGAGATGCTGGGATTCCAATAGGATGACACTAGAGTTTGAGCCATTTTTTTGGATATTAAATCAAAGTGGTTTCATAATATTATAGAGGTTTTGGGATATTCAGGAAATACAAATGGGTGACAGTTCACATGATTCCTAGTTGCAGCTGCTGATGGACTTGAAAAAATGGGCATCAGTATCATTAGAGAAGCCAACTTCTAGAACCTTCTTTTTGCTACGTAATTGAAACTTGCATTTCCATAATTTTATTCAAGTTACACATCAAAATTTTTCATAGGTGCTTTTCTAAGACTATACAAACCAAGGTCTCACTGAGATTCTAATTTACTAGACAGAAGGAGCTAGAGAATCTAGAGTTTAAAAATTCTTCCTTGATAATTCTAGTATAAGGCTAGTGTTACAATACACTGACATTGATAATCTACAAATTTTGATCAATGTGGTTCATGAATTAATGGTATGTTTGGGTAGTTGAGGTATTCCGTCTAATTCCATGAGTCCTGTCTTTGGCTCCATAGTATAGCTGTATGAATTTTTTTTCCAAGAATAAGTTTGTAGGCCTCATGCTCACTTGGTGTAAGAACATGAATTCTACATTTTTATATAAATTTCCCATTTTGTTATGACTTCAGATTAAAAAAATGTTTTCCAGGGAGTTTACCTATATCTTTTACCTCAACTTTCCCACATCTTATTATTTTATATAATCATGGCATATTTGAAAAAGCTAATAAAATAAGACAGGTACATTACTACTAACTATAGAATGTATTCAAATGTCAGTAATGTATTCATGAATGTTCTTTTCATGCTACAGGAATCAATCCACAATATCACAGTAAAGCATTTAGTGGATTCTGTATTTGAAAGACAATTTTAAAAATAATTTGATGTAGTCAATATGAAGACCACTATTAGTATTTGCTCACCTAATCCAAGCTGCTATATTCCAGATAGTAAAGTACCCTCAGAAAGAACTCGTTCTCATCTAAGTTATGCCAGCAATGTGACAAAAATGGACAGGCATGTGACTCATGCTCACATCATCATTCCACGCTGGCTCATGTCAACACTCCCGATTCTCTCAAGGAAGCTTATGAAACTTCATCTAAACAAGACCATTCACAGCACTCAGTGGGTGTGAAGAGATTCAAATACCTGTGAGAACACAAGAGGTTCTTAGCTCCTTGGTAATGGATTTGAGAGAAATTTATTTCCCAAGTTCTTTTATTAACCTAGTGTATGAATTAATGAGGTTAACAGTATACTTATAATTCTGGACTTAAATGCAAGAATACAGAGCTAAGCCCTTTATTCACATTGTTGAAGAACTCTTCCATTAATCTATAGAAATAATCAATGGAATGCTCCCATGTCTTCTATAAAATCCGTCAGTTTCAACACCTGGAAAATAATTACTGAGCCAGAAATCCTAATTCTATATAAATCTCTCAGCAGTGCATATTTCTTTCCCATTAATAAAAAACTATAAAAATAATGCATGCACACACACATGGACACATAGCCTCTTAATTTTTAATGAAAGCATTTCAAGTAAAGTCTTCATGATACTCATGGTACCTTGATTCACCTCCAAGCATTGCCTGGATAGATTTTGTACTGGATTTACATTCTTAGAGCTCAGCTGGTCTACGCGATTGCACCTTAGTTTAATTTTCTTCTTTCAGGGTTTTGAGCTTCTAATATCCAGTTGTTCAGCATTGCAATCAATGTTTTAAACTATTTTTAGGTACTGAATTCTGACCACTGTTAAGCAATGGTAATACACCAAAGAAAAGAAGAAAATGACAAAATGTCTCAGAGGAAAATTTATGGAATCGCAACACACAAATTATATTTATCAAGAGTATTATAGTTTACAATATGTCATCTCCTTATTTCAATTGTAAAAGAATTCTTGGAGTTTCTATGTGTAATTCCATTTAATACAAGACTCCCCTTTAAATTGTAGATAACATGTAGTTCTTAAGAGTAGTAAAATTAACAACAAAGGAAGATTCATTCATTGCATTTACAAAAATTCACTAACTACTTAACACGTGCTAATAATTATACTGAGTTCTGGTAGTAAAGAGATTTGTCATAAGCTTGATATTTGAAACTCTTGAGAAAATTATAACAACAAAATAATTTAGAGAAATTTTACAATTGTTTGTGTCATGAAATAAAAGCAGATCTTTAGGGACACTGGATCATGGCTTTGAAAGTCACATTGTCTCTTGGTTTCTTGGTTATTTTTTTCTTATTTACACAAACAAGATGCTGCCTACCTCACTATAGGAATAAGGGAGATGACAACGTAAGCAAGCAAACGTTTTATTTGAATACAATGGGTAGTAGATTTGAGATTAGCTAGAGCATAGGGTTGTCAATATGCTATGATTTGTAGCACTTAAGACATCTCTTTCTTTCTTTCTTTCTTCTATTTAGGTTTTCATGATAGCAGAGTGCAATTCATTGTATACAGATAGAGCACAACTTTTCATCTCTCTGGTTGTATGTGATGTAGAATCACAACATACATGCAGTCATACATAAAGGTAGGGCTATGATGTCCATCATATTCCACCATCTTTACTGTCCCCCTGCCCCCTCCCCTATCCCATCCCTGTGAACAGAGTTCCTCCATTCTTCCTATGACCTCCCCCACTGGATAGATCTTCCAAACAAAAACTAAATAAAGAAACCATAGATCTCAATGAAACTATGAATAATTTAGACTTAACAGACATATATAGAGTGTTCCATCCATCAACAAGCGAATACACTTTTTTTCACAGTAGCACATGGATCCTTTTCCAAAATAGATCATATGTTATGTCACAAAGCCAGTCTTAGCGAATACAAAAAAAATAGAGATAATACCCTGCATACTATCTGACCACAATGGAATAAAATTAGAAATCAACGACAGATTAAAAAATAGAAACTACTCCAACACCTGGAAACTAAATAATATGCTATTGAATGATGCATGGATAACAGAAGACATCCGGGAAGAGATAAAAAAAATTCTTAGAAGTAAATGGAGAACTCCAATACAACATGTCGAAATCTCTGGGACACCATGAAGGCAGTGCTAAGAGGAAAGTTCATTGCATTAAGCTCATTTATTAAAAGAAGTAAAAGTTGACAAATAAATGTCTTGACTGTCATCTCAAAGCCTTAGAAAAGGAAGAACAAACCAACACCAAAAGAAGAAGACAGGAAATAATTAAAATCAGAGCTGAAATCAATGAAATTGAAACAAAAGAAACAATTCAAAAAATTGACAGGACTTAAGACATCTTTACTCTTCCATGCCCCACTGAACTATTTTCCACTGAACATTGAATAAATGTATAAGGTCCTGATATTTATCACTAGGCAAAATGGTTAGGGCTACATGGAAGACAGAAGACAATCTAACTCTGCTCACTGATTTTACAGATGAGAAAATTGAGACTCAGATAAAGGAAAGAACTTATCCAAGATCATTGAGTTATTTGGTCATGAGTTTAAACTACAACTTAGATTTAAGCTGACTCCTGTTCTATATTCAGTTTCCACTTGCTACTCACCAACTTTCACTTATTGCTAATTTATAGCTGTTTTGTGCTAATGATAATAAATGGCCTCTTAAGTTTGCAATGTTTAGTCTTGTGGCTCATCACATAATTTGTATTCTAATAAGTTATCCCAGGAGATTTTAATGTACCTGCTCTGATACAAGGCCTCAGCTACTGATGGGAAATCCCATCCTCACTCTTTCTTATCAGAGATGAGATGTTTTGATCCTCTTTGGAAGTCCTATTTTTTTTCAATTATAAATATGTCACTATTATGCCATAACTTAAAAATAATGACTACTCTAGTGTGTCAATTTTAGGATTCAAGACAATTTAGAGTGTTAATGTTAAATTCCTGGCGATCCCTAAAAATACTATAGCTAGAAAAGCAAAGTAGAAATGCCAGAAATATGAGATCACGGAAATTAAATCAACAAGGCATCTTACAAATTTTTCAGCTCAGTCATTTCTTTGACTTGTGGCCCAGAGGAAATACAGATTTCCTCAAAATCACATACTGATATGGTCAAATGTAGTATTCACCTGCTGGAGGTGCCATAAAAAAATACCATTGGCTAGGTGGTTTAGAGAATAAATATTTGCATTCTTTTGGTTCTGGAGCCTAGCAGTGCATGATTAAGTTGCTAGAAAATTCTGTTTCTGGTAAGAATGCTTGCTTGTAGAAGGCTAATTTTTCACTATACCTTGAAATGGTGTATGCATGGAGAGAAGGGACTGTGCTTTGGGGGGAGGGGAGAATGAACTCTCTGTTCTCTTCTCATAAGAATCTTAATCCTTCCATTTTTATCTTATTTAACCATGATTACTTCCACAGAAGTACCATGTCAAAGTACAGCCCCAATGGGTTTAAAGTTTCAATATGGAAATTAAAAGGGCACACGTATTAGTTCCACAGTAGATGCAAATACTATTTTCATATTGATATTGAAAAGCTAGCTTTTGTAGGAGATGGAAAGCTTGCATTACATGTAGTCTTGTGTTATCATATATTATGGTGTATTTAAGAATGATGTGTTCACCAGGTGTGCTGGCACTCACTTGTGATCCTAGCAGCTCACAGGCTGAGGCAGGAAGATCTCAAGTTCAAAGCCAGCCTCAGGAAAAGTGAGGTGCTAAGCAATTTAGTGAGACCCTGTCTCTACTTAAAATACAAAATAGGTCTGGGGACTTGGCTCTGTGGTTGAGTGCCCCTGAGTTCAATCCCTGGTAGAAAGAAAGAAAGAAAGAAAGA